>CM060949.1:25440208-25567708 GCA_030765055.1 Mantis religiosa
AATACTAGTCAGGATATGCTATAGATATCTTTAGCACTGTTTACTTGTATCCAAAACAGTGACTATTCAGGTTGTGTATAATGTGAAATGTGTAGCTTTTAACACCCGCCTTTACCACATGCGGCACCGCAGGTGGTGACACAGATGATACATGAGATGAAAATGGAGCACAGGTGAAACACCGAAGATCCCGAGGCCCAACACAAATCTCTTTGCGGTCGCCTGGGATCGAACCCGGACCACCTTGGTGAGAGTCGAGCTGTCTAACCACCCAGCCACTCAGCAGTTGTGTATAAGTGTGTAGTAAATAATCTGTGGTAGTAACTGAGTAACATAAAGCTCTTGGAGTAAATACAGTAAGACCGCCACCAAACCAGAACTATTGCTAAATGTTCCAAATAATACTACATATAAAATACTATAATGCGTTAGGTACATACTAAAATATATGAACGGAAATTTGTGCAAATGTAATACAACGGACAATTTTATGACACTAATCAACAGAAGGGACATCAATTTGATAACAAAGTAACATTTTTCACGTGTAATAGTACTATTTAAAAAAAACTACTCTGAAAAATTACTGAAAATAGGCATTTTTCTGCTTAACTTTCACTTATATTCTTTAATCTTCAGATTGGGTTTTATTCACGCAAGTTATGCTTAATTTTACCAGAAAGAATGTCCTAAATTTTTAAAAAATATTTCCAATATAGTATTAAGTGTCAGCTAATTCGTGCTAGTTATAAAATGTAGCATGTGTTGGGCAAAATTGAAATATCCGAAGAGGTTCTTTTGCACCTCTGCTCTTGCACTACCGTTTGTCATCGTCACTGTGTACGTAGTCTGCATATTGGGCTGTTGTGTTTTTTCCTCTCCTCTTTTACACGAATTAAATGCGTACAAGACATAAAAGGTGCACAGAGTGCATATCCGTCAACTGAAGTGTAACGCTGTTATCTTCTGTAAATAATGAAAACAATGTTTCGAGTGAATCCTAAACAGACAGATGCGAGGCAACCCTTGGATCATTATCGCTACTTTAGTTTCTCCATTTCATGACAGTAAATCTTAAAGTGAAAGTTCCGTACGAGTATTTAGAAAGGGCATGTTTTTTTTTTTCTTTTTTAAAAAAGAAAAGCTCAGCTGGTTGTGGTTAACGCAAGAGTTATGATCCATTAAACTTCCTACGGTAGTTGACTATTACACAAGAAGCACTGTGGCTGTCAGGTACATGCACAGGTACATGTAATCGAGGTGAGATTAACGAAAATAGTAATACGACATTTCGCCAAATAACCTAGCAGGCGCTGTTGTGCAGTATGGCCCCTGAAAGACAGATGGGAACAATGTGTGTGTCAAAATATGACTTCTCAGTAGTACGTAGTGGAATTTTGATTTTGTGCTTATCAATTTTCACCCATATTCCAATCGAGTGTGTTAATGGTAGTCATATCACAGGAACCTGGAATACAAAAGAATTCTTTAAATTTTTAGTGAAATTTGGCTTTCAGAAGACTGACAGACACAATTCCAAAGACACATCGGGCTATATTTTTGGCAACATTACCGCAAAGACTAATTTTACTCAAGATGTGACATTTGCTTTGCTGGATCGAGGATACTTTTTAGAATATTATGGAAACAGAACTATAGTTAACAAAGAAAAGGCATGTGCTCAAATGTTCAATAAAATTAGTACAGCTGCTTATGACTATAACTGCTATGATACAGGAGAAGATTTTTTGAGAAAAGTCCCCTGTCCCAAAGGAGGAATCTGTGTGGATGAAGATGCTCCATGGAATGTGGTAAAAGGCTATCAGTTTACATTTGTCATCGAGGATTTGAGACAGCCAAGGTATGTTTATCTTGTTAGGGCACTAACATGATCATTTTATTCTGTATCGTATGCGATTATATCAGCATTAAGAAATAGCAGAAAAAAGCCGGGTAAGTACGCACAAGGGTTTTGAGAAAGTAGTTTTAAAAATAAATTCTTAAATATTGTCTAAGTTTAAACTGCAGAATATTATTTGTTTTGGAAAACTTTAAGAATTGAGTTTTTAGAGACAGATGTTGACATTTTGCTGTATAGTTATGACCAGACAAGAGAACAGAAATGTAAAAATGCAAAGATAGAGTTGAAAGGTTATGCTGCATTTAGACGGCCGTCGTCTGCTACGAGAATGGCGAGCATGGTCTCGGTGGCTGAAGTGTTGCCAACAATGAAAATGCCGATGCGCTAAAGCTACCAACACTGCGTAACCAAACTAGCGATACTGTTATGTGTAAGGAACTGTCGATATTATGTAGTAGTTACAGTGTGAAAAAAGGTATGAAAAATAACTTTTAAATGGATCAATAAAGTTAACTGTGAAATACTTTTATTCTCATGAGGTAGTGGCCCTCAAGATAGGATAAGGGGCAGCACCCCAGAGGACTCCAAATGGGTTGTTGGAGCATAGTATAAATTTGATATATCCTGGTACTCCTTAACTTTTTTTTTGTTCCATTTATACCCCACCCTTAACTCCAATGGTCATATCAGCGGCTGTTCTCCTTTGGAACATATCGAAGGTGTTAACTTGTATTCGTTGGGTTTTAATCATTAGATCATGCAGACATTTACACTCTCATTCATAATTCCAGACTCTGGGAAAGATGAGGAATTATCTTGGTTGGAGAAAAATCCCCATCCCACCACCAGGACCCCTAGTGTGGTAGGCAGGTGCTCTAAAATTAAGTGTTGTTGATTAAGTATTTTACTAAAATGAAAACTTGAGAATTTTTTCTTCCTATCTAATAAAAAGAAATCGGCTGTTTATTGATCCATTTAAAAGTTATAGTCAAAATTCCATGCTTTCTTCATTGTTTATAATAAATAATAAAAATAGTAATATTATGGGTTTGCAACATTTTGCTCTCACCATATTTAGGAGCTCTGCAGTTGGCAACAACCTCCTATGAAACATCATTGTTTAACTTAGCAGAAAACAGCCATTTGAGTAAAGGATAACCAAGCTGAAATTACATAGAATGGGCTGAAGTTTTTAATAGTTGTGTGAAAGAAATTTATCAAGGTTTTCTTTTCCATAGTTATTACTTGAAGCCCCATATTAATGTAATGTATAAAGAATAGAAGAAAAAAGGTCTTGGTGATAATACGAGGATCAGCTGATAAGTCCTGGGTCTCAATAAAAAATATTTTTTTTTTTTTTTTTCATTTCTCAATATAATCTCCAGAAAGGCTAATACATTTGTGATATCAGTGTTCTAATCTAATTAAATCATTTCTGTAGTGCAATTTATCATGGACCTCAAAATAGCTGTTTACTGCACCAATGATCTTCTGGTTGCTGAGAAATCTTCGTCCTCCAAGAAATTTTTTGAGGTATAGGAACAGGTGGCAGTCACTGAGCTCTAGATCTGGCAAATAGGGTGGATGTTCAAGCAATTCAAACTTAAATTCGCACGTTTTTCCCATTGCAATGACTGAATGATGAACCGGAGCATTGTCGTGAAGAAACGAGAATCCTGTGGAAACATCATTAACATTCTAATTTTAACTTACTTTTGATTTTTTTATGTAATTAGGCATTGTTCCATTTAGCTCGCCTCGGTAGCGTAGATGGTAGCGTGTCTGCCTTACGGTCAAGAGGTCCCGAGTTTGAATCTCGGTCAGGGTGAATTACCTGGATAAGGTTTTTCCGGGGTTATCCCTTATCCTTCAAGACAAATGTGTGCTCCATGGATCCTGGACTCAGTTGAGCATCATTTCACCTAATTCATTCACCGTCCGATATGACTTAACATTGGAGGATGTACATTACAAAAATACAAAAAAAAAATGTTCCATTTAAAAAGTATATTATTACTTCAAAAATACACCTTCTAAGTGTTATTAAAATCTATTTATAGGCTAAAACTATGAGCCCCTAACTATCAAATAATACTGTGAAAACTGCTCCTTAATAGCACTTTCCATTTGGGAAATACTGACGATGCAAGTTTTAGGTGAATTTTCCTGTATACATGGTAGTCCTTAATTTGGAAAAATTGTTCAGTTTCTACTGTAACATTTGCCTCTTTTGTAGTAAGTACATACATTTTTTTGATGATGAAGTAGTTCTATTGTTTCAGTTTATTTTGCTTGTTTAAATCCTCCAACATTGCAATTAAAGATCTTGTATTCTTCATCCATAGTTGCTCCCACTTGGAAATCCAACTGGGGAGCTATTTTACCTTCAGAACATTTAACTTCAGATCCCGTTATATCAAGTAAAAAAGTAACCATTCTCAAATGGCACCAGTTTTAAAGTTTTGATGTTAACATCACCATACACAACCCCCAATATGAATGAAGGACTGAAAATGCTCTTGGTCAATGGGTCCACTGAAAATTAGCTGAAAGATCAAAGATCATCAACCTTTCCCCTCATTGCAGTAGAGGGATGCTGTGAGTGCTGTAGCAGGACAGCACTAAAATTTAAGCTGCAACAGGCCAGCACATATATGCAGGTTGTTTTGAAACAACACCGAACGAATATAGCCATTTTATAGTTTATAACTTGTCCAAATTTTGGTGTCACAGGTTCGAAATTCTCTTAGGTATAATTTTATACAGCATTAAATATTACATTATTTTGTGATTAGGCAGTGCAGGAACCACTGACGTGCGAACCTCAAAAGTTGTTAATGGGACGCACCAGCCATGAAAACAAAAAAGCAATGCTCCTTGCTCTTTATCAGTGACCCTAGCCTCGCTTTCAGGTAATGGGGCAAAGGGCTTAAAAAGTTGATAATGACTCGGACAGTTCCAAGGTTACTTATTTTGCTATGATGTTAATTGTAGAGTGCTTTCAACCAGTCACTGTAAAATCAAAACTTCCTTTTAAGTTACAAATGCTTTATTTAGTATTATTAAACACAGTGAAATAAAATGCTTGTATCATTGCATAAGGCATTTAGTTTTGGTTAACTTCATCTACAATTCTTTGATATTGTTCTCTGTTCTTTTTGTCATTTAATGCTTCCAATCCTCAATCTCACTAACATTAACTTCGCTCTAAAACGTTTAAGTTGCACAAGTCCAGCAGCTTATTTGCTGTCATCGACTGCTATAACAGAATGTTGGAACACTTTGAACACCCATAAACAAATAACTAAAGATTAGCTTCTGTATTGCGGTTTCATAAGTCAAAGAAATTCTTAATAGTAGCAAGCTAAAGTAGTTAACTGTAAATTCAATATATTTATAAATATACTAATAGAATTAGAGATAGGACTACAAACATACTATAAAACAATACAATGCAGGAATAGGCTAGTAAACTTGAGAAAGAAACTACCAACATATAGGTTAGAAAAAGCTCAAAGGTGTAGATATCAAAAACAAATTAGCAACAAGTCTGTTAAGCAAATAAATATAAAATTGAATCTGTAAATTGTAAATGAAATTATGTATTATAATGCATGTAATATTACCATGAATTGGGGCATGCAGTTGATACCAATAAAGAGAAAAAAAAATAGTAGCAAGCTACCTGGAGTATGCTGGTATGTTTACAAACAAGCTACAGCATGCGACACGTGTTACTACCTGCAAACTTTGATAGTGTGAGGCACGCAGCATTGTTCCTGTAACTGCCTAAACTACACTCATTCTGGAGCATTTTTTTTTATGTGGCTCTTTTGGCGGTAAAAACTATCTATTATGTGTCAAATAGAAGCTGAGCAACTACTTTTATATATTCATTTGGTGTCGTTCCGAAACACCCTGTGTATCTATATATATATGGCATTTCCTCCATTGTAGATGTAATAGTTATAGTGCTGTGACTTGGTCCCCAGAGCCTCATCTGTTTAAAGCAGGGTGTACCAAGGGCAAGAAGAGAATGGGAATTGTGTTGGAGAGGTTCCCTTTAATCACAGTATTTTTAATGTAACTAGTTCTTAATGAATAAATTTATGAATAGGCATATATATGATCATGTGTATATGGTATTGCACAAAATGAAGAGGAATACATTTTTATTCATACTATCACTGCATAAATATTGAGATGCTAAAGAAATAATGTTATGTATTTCCATTTCTTCAGATTTTGGTACGTCAGTTTGGTGTCTTGCTATAGAAACCTAACAACATGTAAGTGGCATCATATGAATCAAGAAGCAGAATTGGAATACAATATTTGGTTGGTGAATGGAAATCCAAATGTCAGTAGCTTCAACCCTTTAGTATACCAGTTCTCATTTGATAGGCAGGTAAGTGGGAGAATATGATGTTAACAAGTCAGTATAAAAGTATGTTGAATACATGTGTGTAGTTTTCCTTGCTTCCACGTATTATTTTAGGAAAAGGATATAACAGTCGAGAGCCTTTTCTATATTTTTCTTCTATACAATTAACTTTGGATCCTTTAAAGTAATTCAAATGTCTGTTAATGCATTTAAATGTCTAACACTCATTTTGAACTAAAATTAGGCAAGTGAGTCAACCTTGTATATACTTTTCTCCACTTACAAGTTTTTTATGAAGACTAGTTTCTGGGGACTTCTCCCCTATCGTCAGCTCTGTGGTAGACTGATGATGCATCCGGTGTCTGCATCTGGCTTGGTGTTGTGCTGCCATCTAGTGTCCTGGTAAGTTTGATGACGTCATCTACAGCGGGAATTTCAAAATTCATCAAGACGTCCTGTTTTTTCGTAATAAATATGTTTTCCCAAATCTGTAGTTCCAGAGGTTTCTTTGCCTGTTTGATCAGTTCTATTTCTTGCTTTATGTTGTGATTCTCAGTCCAAAATGATGTGATATGGCCGACTGGTCCATTTGTTTGAATTTAATATTTCTGAAGTGTTCTTTCATTCTTGTTCCTAGATTCCTTTTGGTCTTACCAATGTATATCTTGTCACAATCCTGGCAACTCATTTGGTAAATGCCTGATAATTGAGTTTTCGGTGTGCTATTTTTTAGAGGGTGGTTTAGTAAGTTGCGGATGTTGTGTTTGTTTTGAGGGGCTAATTTTATGTTGAAGCTCTTAAATATCTTTTCAAATTTTTTGAAAGTTTCATGAGTAATTTGGAAACACACATTACTAAAGCCTTTCCACATATTTTCAAATGTTGGCATAGATATGTCGACGATGTGTTTGCGATAGTCCCTAGAAGACTAACCGAGGATGCTATAAAGTTGCTAAACCTACAAGAAAAATCCATAGTTTTCACCATTGAAGTAGAGCAGGATGAATGGCTACCTTTTCTAGATTTGAAAATCATTAGAACACCAACAGGATTACAATTTGGAATAGACCGAAAAGCAACACATGTTGACAATTACATTAAATGCAACCCATTCAACCCAGTACACCATCAATATGCAGTATTCCATAGTTTAGTTCACAGATTAATCAACATTCCGCTAAGAAAAACAGAATATGAACAGGAGTACGCTCACATACACCAGGTTGCCGAACTGAACAACTATAACACAAATTTCATCAAAAAACTGATCTATAGACACAAAAGAAACAAATACTTAAAGGACATTACTACGTTAAAAAAACTAGAAAACCCAAACACCAGATATGGAAAATTTACATTTCATCCAAAATACTTTAAAAAATTTGAAAAGATATTTAAGAGCTTCAACATAAAATTAGCCCCTCAAAACAAACACAACATCCGCAACTTACTAAACCACCCTCTAAAAAATAGCACACCGAAAACTCAATTATCAGGCATTTACCAAATGAGTTGCCAGGATTGTGACAAGATATACATTGGTAAGACCAAAAGGAATCTAGGAACAAGAATGAAAGAACACTTCAGAAATATTAAATTCAAACAAATGGACAAGTCGGCCGTATCACTTCACTTTTGGTCTGAGAATCACAACATAAAACAAGAAATAGAACTGATCATACCGGCAAAGAAACCTCTGGAACTACAGATTTGGGAAAACATATTTATTACGAAAAAACAGGACCTCTTGATGAATTTTGAAATTCCCGCTGTAGATGATGTCATCAAACTTACCAGGACACTAGATGGCAGCACAACACCAAGCCAGATGCAGACACCGGATGCATCATCAGTCTACCACAGAGCTGACAATAGGGGAGAAGTCCCCAGAAACTAGTCTTCATAAAAAACTTGTAAGTGGAGAAAAGTATATACAAGGTTGACTCACTTGCCTAATTTTAGTAACAATGGCACTCCACTTTCTGAAATACTTCTTTTTATTCTATATACTCATTTTGAAGTTCACCATCATAGAATATCAGGAAAAATTTTATATAAAATAATTAGGTATTAAAAGGGAGTATCTAAAGCAGTGGGGCATGATAAGTCAAGAAAGAGAAGTAAAAGACCTTTTTAAAGTCTGACAGAAACTTTTAACTTTTGATTTTTAAAAATAATACACTTTGTAAAGAACATGCATACATCATACATGCATCATAGTATCTTACTAAAATCTTAAAAAATGTGAACATGTAAACCATGAAATCCTGTTGCTACGAACAAAGTTGATCCAAAAACTGAACCAGCAATAGGGCTATCATTAAAGGGAGCAAAAATATTGTAATTAATAGATTCAGTTTTCTGTCAGTGATATTTGAGATCTTGTTAAATTTAAAGAGTTTCATTTTGGTTGTTGTGGTTACCACAAGTTAATAAATTTAATGAGATACAACATCCATTTGTTCTAAAACTTTATTGTATATGATTTCAATAGTCCAACAGCAAAATGTTAAAACTCTAAACATATTACAAATATATGTCTTTTTTAACAGAATGCTCAATTTGTGTGCATCATCTTTGCAGGATACTGTTGAGCTGTATCTGGTCTTCTTTCTGTGCTATCTTGTATTGGTGCCACTTCAAGTTTATGCTGCTATGCGTCAGCACCATCCAGTGACTCGCCTTTTTACTGCAAGTTTACTCCTAGAGTTTCTTGCACTTTGCCTTATATTACTACACGTCCTGAAATTTTCTGTGGATGGTGTTGGAATACATCAACTTGCAGTAGCAGGAGACATATTAGATATACTTTCACGAGTAAGTTTTTTTGAAATGTTTCTTTTAAAATGAGTAATGGTATTTTGCATGTGAGAGAGAAAGAACTAATGACCTTAGCTGTTGAGTACCCTAAACTCCATACTACTACCAGAGAGAGAGAGAGAGAGAGAGAGAGAGAGAGAGAGAGAAAAAGAGATCTTTAATGAGTAAATACATTTTAGGAGTTGTGTGTTTGGAGGAATTTAGTAACAGTGACATCAAAATTAATCGTAAAAACTATTTGTTGTCGGTTGATTGACACTCATCACCTACTTCTTTTTTTTTTATATATTATTAAGGGACTAGTTTCAAAGGCCATTGCCTCCATTTTCATTCTCTCTCCAACTAGCATCTGTTGTTGTCTGGCAACAACAATCTGACAACAGATGCTAGTTATAGAGAGGTTGAAAGTGGAGGCAGTGGCCTTTGAAACTAGTCCCTTAATAATATATAAAAAAAAAGAAGTAGGTGATGAGTGTCAATCAACCGACTACAAATAGTTTTTATGATTACATTTTAGAAGGTTGGGAGTTTTGCATATTAAATAGAGTAAAGAAAGCATTATTAATTTTTAGATGAGTCGTATTTATTACACATCTGCTTCACTTTCGTACCTATTTTGAGGACATGTATCGCAAATCATCGTTTGCATCTTCGGCTCTTATGCGACTAAAGCTTGATCCAGTGGTGCGGGTAATTCTGGAGTTGCTGCTGCCATCTGTTGATTTTTTGATGAACTTAAATATGGGATTCTCTTCTGGCGGGATTTCAAAGTTTATTAGTTGGTTTTTATGTTTTTCTGTGTATATTCTCTCCCATATGACGAGTTCACTATGTTTTTGTACGTATTTTAATCCTTGTTTCACGTAAGCTTGCCCAGTATCTGTTACTGCTCACGTGACCTAATCACCTCTCGTTGGCTGCTGTTGTGGTAAAGACTGTCGTGCGGTAAAAATTAGTTCGTTATTTAACATGGTGATATATCTGTATATAACTATATGTGTTGGAAGAGAATTGTCAAATTTATATTTTCGTAACTGTTTTAATTAAATATATTGCGCAACACAGTTGATTTATCTGAAATGCATGTTAATTCTTAAACGAAGTAAAGAGGAGGTTCCTTTGCTCTCAAGCACATGACACGATAGCACGTGCTTCATCGGTACATATTTGTTTATATGACTTTTATCACTGACCTTGTTTTGAACTGGATTAGTCATACATCGGCATTCGAAGGTTGTTGTGCCTAGTGCGAAAGCTAAATTATTTTATTGATCGTTTATTGCACGTGTACTTCTATGAATAATGGCAAAGTCTACCGCCAATTTTTTGCTGAAGCATCGCAAGGGTAAATCCTTACAAACAGGCGAAAAAAGAATTGCAGTGCATGTGTTTAATGCACTCATAGAGAAGAATCCGTCTTTGTCAGTGAGAGAAGTCGAACAGCTGTGCTCTGAAGTTACAGGTGTGAGTGTTAGACCCGTAGGAACATCGCGATGTGAAATTGAGAAAACAAGAAAACTTACCACTTCCAGGCAAAAGCAGGAATAAACAAAAGCGCGTGCTTGGAGAAAATACGTGAAAAGTGCTGTGCGTCGTCATGTGTATAGTTGTTTCTTTAGAAACGAACTCCCTAACATAAATAACATTTCATCTGCTGTAAATGAGGATGCAGATTCACCAAATTTCAGCATATTGCTTATACAGCTGGGGTTTGTGAATGAAAAAAGAGGCAAGAAAAATGTGCTAAAAACAGAAGCGATATTGCTGTGTGGCGAAGACGTTATTTAAGGACAGTCAGACTGTACCGAGATACAAGTCGCAAAATATACTACCTTGACGAGATTTGGGAGAATGAAGAACACACAAAAAGTAAGGTATGGAGTGACACGGCTTTTAAGACTGAAAGACAAGCATTTTTGAAAGGTGTGTGTGCTGGTTTAAAAAATCCCAGTGGAAAAGGCCTTTCATTATAAACTTGTTTCAGTTACATTGCTCCGTCATTAAGTTCCAACTTGCTCATTTCATTATAAACTTGTATTTTTGCATGCCCTCATATCCTTATTTGTATTATTTTATTTATCTTCCCGGCAGTTATTATGATGTTTACTGCAGGTTTAAATGTGATGGAAAGGCACCGCCTATGGCCTATGGCGCGAAACCATTAGCCAATTAGGACGAGGGGGAAGGTAGTTGGACGCAGAGTGATACATGTCAGCGGGGCAAGGTTATATGAAACAGAGTATAGTAATTCGGTGCTATCTTCAATTTCATGATTATCAGACCAGAAATGAGCTGCTATTGCGGACTTATCAATATTTTTGTATCTTAAGTGCCTGAAGTTTCTTTCTTTCTATTGCCTATGTTTCTTTTTGTCCTCCCTATGTAAATTTTTTTACAGTCTTTACACTTAATCTTGTAAATGCCTGACTTTTCCTCTGGTTTTATCTTATCAGTATTATTACTGTGAAGTAGGTTTTTAATGTTGTAATTGTTTTTTGGTGCCAATGTTATATTGTATTTCTTGAATATTTTTTGGAACTTTTTTGTGGCCCAGGGGTGGTAAGTAAATTTAGCAAATCTAGTACAAAATTGAATCGAGAATATATTGACACATTGCTTCACTCACACTGTTTATTCACAGGACATGTTTCAAGAGCTCTTGCTCCTATCCTCAGCTGATACTCGACTAGTGCAAGTTGTAGTGGTTTCTTCTTTCTCCGTATTGTCAATAGATGGCGTGATGTACTTGTCAAAGATGTCCGGTGGTGGAGTTTCAAAATTCATGACTCTATGACGATTTTTGTTAATGAAGATTTTTTCCCATACGGAAAGGTCTATGGGGTGATCAACGTATTTTATTAGAGATGTTTCCAAATTGATGTCATGTCTAGTATTCAAAAAATGAAAAGCCACTGCTGATTTTTCTGTTTCACCATTTTTAATGTTTCTCATATGTTCTTTAGTTCTGATGTTAATATTTCTTTTTGTTTTTCCTATATAAATTTTAGGGCAAGTTTCACATTTGATCTCATAGATTCCTGGTTTTTCTTTGGTAGTGATTGAATTTTTGGGAGGGCCTTTTAACAAATTTCTGATATTAAACCTGTTTTGAGGTGCAAGAGTTATGTTGTGTTTTGAGAAGATTTTTTGGAATTTGTTATAGGCTGATGGGTGGAAGGTGAATTTTTTAAAAAGTTTTTTCTCTTTTTCTCCTGTAGGTTCTAGGGTGGTGGTTTCTTTTATTTTCTTAGCTTTGTTGAGTCTGTTAACAGTTTTGTCTATTAAATTTGGGTTGAAACCGTTGGATATAGCTACTTTTTTTATGTGTAGGTATTCTTCTTGATAATCTTCTCTGTTTAGTGGAAAGTTGATCATCCGAAAGATTAAACTGTTGAAAATGGCCTGTTGGTGTTGTTTTGGGTTGAAACTGTTGTTCTTAATGTAATTATCTGTGTGTGTCGGTTTCCTGTAGATACCAAAAGTGAGTTTGTTTTTTTGATCTTGATGTCCAAAAAGGGGAGCACACCATCCTCTTCTGTTTCCAATGTAAATTTTATAGCTGGATTTTGTATATTCAAAAGTAGCTATATCCAACGGTTTCAACCCAAATTTAATAGACAAAACTGTTAACAGACTCAACAAAGCTAAGAAAATAAAAGAAACCACCACCCTAGAACCTACAGGAGAAAAAGAGAAAAAACTTTTTAAAAAATTCACCTTCCACCCATCAGCCTATAACAAATTCCAAAAAATCTTCTCAAAACACAACATAACTCTTGCACCTCAAAACAGGTTTAATATCAGAAATTTGTTAAAAGGCCCTCCCAAAAATTCAATCACTACCAAAGAAAAACCAGGAATCTATGAGATCAAATGTGAAACTTGCCCTAAAATTTATATAGGAAAAACAAAAAGAAATATTAACATCAGAACTAAAGAACATATGAGAAACATTAAAAATGGTGAAACAGAAAAATCAGCAGTGGCTTTTCATTTTTTGAATACTAGACATGACATCAATTTGGAAACATCTCTAATAAAATACGTTGATCACCCCATAGACCTTTCCGTATGGGAAAAAATCTTCATTAACAAAAATCGTCATAGAGTCATGAATTTTGAAACTCCACCACCGGACATCTTTGACAAGTACATCACGCCATCTATTGACAATACGGAGAAAGAAGAAACCACTACAACTTGCACTAGTCGAGTATCAGCTGAGGATAGGAGCAAGAGCTCTTGAAACATGTCCTGTGAATAAACAGTGTGAGTGAAGCAATGTGTCAATATATTCTCGATTCAATTTTGTACTAGTTTGTGTTTCACTGTCCCTACGCTTCTTTCAAGTTTATACTTTTAGCAAATCTAATTTCTTGTTTCATTGGTGTGAGAGCTGTGATCTGTTTTAATCTCTTTTGAAGTTTGAATGATTTTAGTTTTTTATCTACAAGGTTTTTTCCATATCCATTTTTAATTGCAGTTTTTAAGATTTGATGGTATTCGTTTTGATATTCTTGCTGGCTGAGGGGTAGATTTACTAGAAAGCATTGTTTAGACTCTCTCTGTGGTCTGATAGAAACATGCTAGCTTCCAATTCCAGAGGTCCCAGGTTGAATTTTTGGCTGAATGGGAATATTTCTTTAGCCAGGATTATTCCCTTTCTTCCCTAGAGTCTGGAAGTATGGGCATGAATGTAAATGCATATGTGTTTGTAAAACCCAAAATAACACAAATATTAAGCAAGTGAACATCAAGTATGTCATATGTTGTGACATACATAACTTTTTATATCACTCCTACAACACATAACTTGAATATACTGTTCAAACATGATAGAGCACCATCTAGTCATGTAAAAGATATCAGTGCAATGGACCAATTACGAGCATCCAAATTCTTTATATGACATATCATCTGAATTCTGCTTGGGTTTAATGAATTTATACACAGCATTTTGTGAACATCAAAGAAATAATTTTCAAAGCCTTTTGATGATTTGAACAAAACTCCTGTCCTTCCAAACTATTTACAAGTTACCAGAAAAGGAATAAGAAGGGATCCTTGTGAAGTAATGAACTTATTTTTTAATATAACAATTGCTCCTTTAGTATGTATTATGCATGGTATAAAATGTTCAATATGGAATGCTTGTGCTAATGAAATTTGCTGGAGAAATCAACAAATGTATGAAATATTATTTGAAGCAAAAGGTTAGAAACAGTGATATATTTAACATTTGAAAGTAATGAGCCGGTAATTGAAACACAAACATCACTCAAAATATCCTTACTTGAACATGTTTCGGAGAACGGTTTATCCCCATCGTCAGCAGTTATCCGACTGGTTGGATCCGTGGTTTCCTGAAGTGAGCTGGTTGTTTGTGGTGGCATCTGTTGACTTTGAGATGAACTTCCAAAGAGTTTTCAGGCGGCAATTCAAAATTCAAAGTATACTGTTTGTTTTTTATAATTAGCAACTTTTCCCAAACATGATGTTCAGAATAGAGATAGAAAAAGATGGCTACTTACCTTTCTTAGATCTGAAGATAATTCATGAACTAAATAACATATCTTTTGGCACCTACAGGAAGCAAACACAAACAGTTAATTATATCAAGAACGACAGCTACAACCCTACACCCCATAAACATGCAGTTTGGAACAGCTTAGCACATAGACTAGTCAACATCCGATTGAAAAAGAATGAATACAATAAGGAATATAACCACATGATTAACATAGCTGCAATTAATGGATACAGTAAACAGTTAATAAAAAAGAAAATTTAGAAATTCAAGAAAGAGAAACACATATTGGATACCACAAAATTAACAGAATCAAAAACCGAGACACAGTTCAGAAAATTCACATATCATCCCAGAGTGCATCATAAATTCAACAAGATATTCAAGCAGTACATCATCACCCTAGCCCCAATAAATAAATTCAGTTTAAAAAACTTATTATGCAACAACCTGAAGGACCCAGTACCTGGAAATAGGAAATCAGGTATATACAAAATAAACTGCTCAGACTGCAATAAGCTCTACATAAGAAAAACCAAAAGAAGTTTACAAGTTAGATTACAGGAACATATGAGATGTGTGAAATACAAACAAATAGAAAAATCAGCAATAGCCCATCATTTCTGGTCTACCAATCATGAAATTGTACTAAATATAAAACTATTAGAGCCAGCCAGTAATGCAGCTGAACTCGATGTTTGGGAAAAATTGCTAATTATAAAAATCAAACAGTATACTTTAAATTTCGAATTGCCGCCTGAAAACTCTCTTTGGAAATTCATCTCACAGACAATAGATGCCACCACAGACAACCAGCTCACTTCAGGAAACCACGGATCCAGCCAGTCGGGTAACTGCTGACGATGGGGACAAACTGTTCTCCGAAACATGTCCTAGTAAGGATATTTTGAGTGATGTTTGTGTTTGAATTACCGACTCATTACTTTCAAATGTATGAAAATTAAAACTATTTCATGTATACATTTGGTGACAGTAATTGCTTATGCTATCCATTGTTCTCGTGCTTATTAAAACTCAACTTTTTACTGTTTTTCTTGGTGTGAATGTAGACTGTTAAAGCACTTATGCATGTAAATTAGAAGTAGCTACTAAAAATTGGACAGATTTAAAAATGATGAAATGGAGAATAATGACTGTCTTTTATTACCTTTCAGTGCATTATGATAGTCTTATTTTTTTTCTAAAATACTTTGAAATTAATTCATGTTGTTGTTCATTAAATTATAGTGGATAATCTTTGCAAGTATGTGTAATGCAAGTAGATGCAGATTACCAAAAACTAAGTATAACTGGCTTCATAATGGTATTGTTAAACACTTTGCTTTATAAAACATAATAAAAATCATAATGAAATAAACAGATCTCATTATTAAATTATAGATGAGTTGTATTTATTACACATCAGCTTCACTTACGTATCTATATTGAGGACATGTTTTGCGAACTATGGTTTGCATCATCAGCTCTAATGCGACTAAAGCTTGATCCAGTGGTGTGGGTAGTTCTGGAGTTGCTGCTGCCATCTGTTGATTTTGTTATGAATTCAAATGTGGGTTATCTTCTGACAGGATTTTGAAGTTCATTAGTTGGTTTTATATTCTCTCCCATATGACGAGTTCACTATGTTTTTGTATGTGTTTTAGTAATTTGGTGCTATCTTCAGTTTCATGATTTTCAGATCAGAAATGAGCTGCTATTGCGGACTTATCAATATTTTTGTATCTTAAGTGCCTAAAAGCAACACACACAGATAATTACATCAAAGAAAATAGTTTCAACCCACTCCACACAAACATGCCAACATCAACAGACTCACACACAGATTAGTAAACCTACTACCCCTCAGCCAGCATGAATATCAGAGAGAATACCATCAAATCTTATAAAACTGCAATTAAAAATGGATGTGGAAAAAGCCTTGTAGATAAAAAAATAAAATCATTCATACTTCAAAAAAGATTAAAACAGATCACAGCTCTTTCACCAATGAAACAAGAAATTAGATTTGCTAATAGTACAAAATTGAATCGAGAATATATTGACACATTGCTTCACTCACACTCATAAAATAAGACATGTTTCAAGAGCTCTTGCTCCTATCCTCAGCTGATACTCGACTAGTGTAAGTTGTAGTGGTTTCTTCTTTCTCCGTATTGTCACTAGATGGCGTGATGTACTTGTCAAAGATGCCTGGTGGTGGAGTTTCAAAATTCATGACTCTATGACGATTTTTGTTAATGAAGATTTTTTCCCATACGGAAAGGTCTATGGGGTGATTAACGTATTTTATTAGAGATGTTTCCAAATTGATGTCATGTCTAGTATTCAAAAAATGAAAAACCACTGCTGATTTTTCTGTTTCACCATTTTTAATGTTTCTCATATGTTCTTTAGTTCTGATGTTAATATTTCTTTTTGTTTTTCCTATATAAATTTTAGGGCAAGTTTCACATTTGATCTCATAGATTCCTGGTTTTTCTTTGGTAGTGATTGAATTTTTGGGAGGGCCCTTTAACAAATTTCTGATATTAAACCTATTTTGAGGTGCAAGAGTTATGTTGTGTTTTGAGAAGATTTTTTGGAATTTGTTATAGGCTGATGGGTGGAAGGTGACTTTTTTAAAAAGTTTTTTCTCTTTTTCTCCTGTAGGTTCTAGGGTGGTGGTTTCTTTTATTTTCTTAGCTTTGTTGAAAAAATCTTCATTAACAAAAATCGTCATAGAGTCATGAACTTTGAAACTCCACCACCGGACATCTTTGACATGTACATCACGCCATCTATTGACAATACGGAGAAAGAAGAAACCACTACAACTTGCACTAGTCGAGTATCAGCTGAGGATAGGAGCAAGAGCTCTTGAAACATGTCTTATAGAAGAACTTTCACAACTTACAGAAATTTGTATCAATCAAAATTTTTTCAGCTTTAATGGACAGATCTATAAACAAAAAACGGGCCTAGCTATGGGCAACCCATTGTCTCCCTTCTTGGCAGATTTATTCATGAGTGCTTTTGAAACACATATCACAAAAACTTTTCCAAATTATTTCAAAGTGTGGTATCGCTATGTTGACAACATTTTTGCAATAGTACCTAAAAAACTCATACAAGATGGTCTTAAACTTTTGAATATACAAAATCCAGCTATAAAATTTACATTGGAAACAGAAGAGGATGGTGTGCTCCCCTTTTTGGACATCAAGATCAAAAAAATGAACAACAAACTCACTTTTGGTATCTACAGGAAACCGACACACACAGATAATTACATTAAGAACAACAGTTTCAACCCAAAACAACACCAACATGCCATTTTCAACAGTTTAATCTTTCGGATGATCAACTTTCCACTAAACAGAGAAGATTATCAAGAAGAATACCTACACATAAAAAAAGTAGCTATATCCAACGGTTTCAACCCAAATTTAGTAGACAAAACTGTTAACAGACTCAACAAAGCTAAGAACCTACAGGAGAAAAAGAGAAAAAACTTTTTAAAAAATTCACCTTCCACCCATCAGCCTATAACAAATTCCAAAAAATCTTCTCAAAACACAACATAACTCTTGCACCTCAAAATAGGTTTAATATCAGAAATTTGTTAAAGGGCCCTCCCAAAAATTCAATCACTACCAAAGAAAAACCAGGAATCTATGAGATCAAATGTGAAACTTGCCCTAAAATTTATATAGGAAAAACAAAAAGAAATATTAACATCAGAACTAAAGAACATATGAGAAACATTAAAAATGGTGAAACAGAAAAATCAGCAGCGGCTTTTCATTTTTTGAATACTAGACATGACATCAATTTGGAAACATCTCTAATAAAATATGTTAATCACCCCATAGACCTTTCCGTATGGGAAAAAATCTTCATTAACAAAAATCGTCATAGAGTCATGAATTTTGAAACTCCACCACCGGACATCTTTGACAAGTACATCACGCCATCTAGTGACAATACGGAGAAAGAAGAAACCATTACAACTTGCACTAGTCAAGTATCAGCTGAGGATAGGAGCAAGAGCTCTTGAAACATGTCTTATTTTATAAGTGTGAGTGAAGCAATGTGTCAATATATTCTCGATTCAATTTTGTACTAATTTGTGCTTCACTGTCCCTACGCTTCTTTCAAGTTTATACTTTGATAGATTTGCTAAATTTACTTACTACCCCTGGGCCACAAAAAAGTTCCAAAAAATATTCAGGAAATACAATATAACATTGGCACCAAAAAACAATTACAGCATTAAAAACCTACTTAACAGTAATAATACTGATAAGATAAAACCAGAAGAAAAGTCGGACATTTACGGGATTAAGTGTAAAGACTGTGAAAAAATTTACATAGGAAGGACAAAAAGAAACATCGGCACTAGAAAGAAAGAACATTTTAGGCACTTAAGATACAAAAATATTGATAAGTCTGCAATAGCAGCTCATTTCTGGTCTGAAAATCATGAAATTGAAGATAGCACCAAATTACTAAAATATATACAAAAACATAGTGAACTTGTCATATGGGAGAGAATATTCAAAGAATAACATAAAAACCAACTAATGAACTTCGAAATCTTACCAGAAGACAACCCCACATTTAAATTCATCACAAAATCAACAGATGACAGCAGCAACTCCAGAACTACTCACACCACTGGATCAAGCTTTAGTTGCATTAGAGCCGATTATGCGAACGATAGTTCGCGAAACATGTGCTCAATATAGGTACGTAAGTGAAGCTGATGTGTAATAAATACGACTCATCTATAATTTTATAATTATTTCACTTCACTGTGGTGTTCCAATACAGTTAAATTTCGATAGATCTCATTATGTCTGCCAAATACTTACAATCAGGACAAAACAAATTCATTTCATATATTCATACTTGCATATACAAAGTTGTGTGTTTTTTATTGGATTCAATTTCTACTTTATTGCATAAGCTGAAAATTGATTATTATTATTGAAATAATTATGAATAAATGCATTATTAAAAGTGAAGCTAGAGTGGGACTGGGACGGTCCCGAGGATGTTTCTGTTTTTATTAGTGACGTGTGTGAAGTTTCAAGTTTTAATTAAGGATGACTCAATTGACTATTATGCTAAGTGTTGTTTTTCTGGGGGAATGCTGGAGTACGCGTACACCTAAGCTTTTCTGTTCACTAAGTACCCTTTTACTGTATTTGATATATTGATGCTTAAATAAAAGTTTGTCACCAATTTATTTTACTTATTAAACTTCTAAGAGCTGCTAATTTATGCGACAGAAGATTGAAACTGTTGCATTTTATGTAATTATCTGTGTGAATATGTTTTCTATAGAATCCAAATTTTACATTGTCATTTCGTCTTATGATCATTAAATCTAAGAAAGGCAATTGATTGTTTTCCTCAACTTCCATTTTGAATTCTATATGATCTTGTATATTCAGCAGTTTTAGGGAGTCAATTAAAAACTTTTGAGGGACTACAGCAAAAATATCCAACAACATATCTGACCCAGAATGATAAAATGAAACAAATTACAATAAAAAATTATGATGTTATGGTGTCGTTTGATGTTACGTCATTCCGAGTCACAAGCATTCTGACAGATAAAATCCCAATCTTACTAAACAAAAGTGGCTTCAGTCCATCAAGATCAACGATATGGAGGTAGATAAAATCATACACTTAACACTGCTATGTATTGAACAAAATTACTTCAAATTGAACAAAAAATATTACAAACAAACAAAAGGCCTAGCCATGGGGAATCCACTTTCACCTTTGTTAGCTGATCTGTATATGAGCAATTCGAAGACATTCATCACAAAAGCCTTCTCATATATATCGAAATTTAACTGTATTGGAACACCACAGTGAAGCGAAACATTTATTAAATTATAGGTGAGTCGTATGTATTAGACATCAGCTTTACTTACATACCTATATTGAGGACATGTTTCGCAAACTCTGGAGTCGTATTAGAGCTGATGATGCGAACGATAGTTTACGAAACATGTCCTAAATATGGGCACATAAGTAAAGCTGATGTGTAATAAATACAACTCATCTATAATTTAATACTTCTCATATATGTTTAAATTCTGGGCCAGATATGTTGATATTTTTGCTGTAGTCCCTCAAAAGTTTTTAACTAACTCCTTAAAACTGCTGAATATACAAGATCATATAAAATTCACAATGGAAGTTGAGAAAAACAATCAGTTGCCTTTCTTAGATTTAATGATCATAAGACAAAATGACAACACCGCAGGAACATAAAATATCAACAAACAGAAAAATTGGCAGTTGCTTTTTATTTCTGGAATGATAACCACCACATCGGAGAGGAGATCAAACTACTAAAACCATTGTCAATAAAACTTGAACTTACTTACTTGGGAAATAATTTTTATTATAAAAAACATTCCACATATTCTAAATTTTGATGTGCCATCAGTGAGTGGGTCTATTGAACTTACGTAAAAAATCTTCCAACCAACTGTGATGAGTCACTAATCAGCTGAGGACGAGACTGTAACAGCCTCGAAAATGTTCCTGATTTTTTTAAACAGACGTGAGTGAAGTTACAAGTTTTAAAAGGTATGACTCAATTTTAGTCTTTATACATCAAATTAGTTCCATGTTAACAACACTTTTATTTATAACTATTCAGATGTAGATATGTTCCATATGTCAAATTGTTCTTAAAGATCCTTAGAATAATTCTTGAAATTTATTTTCTTTTTTGCTTTTGGCTTCATCCTGCATATCTGTCAAACTGTAGAGGTCTCAATTTTCATAAAGAATGTCATATTAAAATTAAGTTGAAGTAATATACCATAATACAAATGTTATATATTAAAAAATTAGGAAATTATATATTGTCATATATGGATTATTATCCAAAAAAATACCAAAACTTAATATAATATTGTGACTTTGTGGGTCTGTAGAATTAAAAATTCAACTTGAAGAAATTCATAATGTTCTTTATTTCCGTAGAAATACACTCTCACTCTGTTCAGAAGCAGAATTACGTCACATACACAATCACAACAAACAGCATTCTGATTACATTTGTTTACAACATCAACTCTCGTTACAAAACTTTACAACAGTTTTCTACTCACTCTTGGCGAGACGTCGCTTCCTTAAATACCTCATTGATAATTCGAGACTGTTCTGTAACAATCAAGAATTCGAATGTTCTGTCACCAGACGAAACTCAAATTTTCTAGACAGGAAACTTTATCTGTGCCGGCAAGTCTTTTATCTCCGCGTTATATTTAACTGTTATCTCCATGCTGCCTATCAGTTCCTTTGTGTGCACAAGCTGCACTATCACGATCGGGTACGAGGAGGCTGACGCGGTTGCTAAGTCCGCTTGCCGTTTGCCTCGGAGTTCAACAACTACGGTGCCATACCAAGATGTGCAACGTTTTTTCCGTCGCGAACTCCTATTTGCTTGGCAGCACTCCTGGACAGCTTTGGAAGGCACACAACTCCGGGCGATAAAGGAGAGTGAACAACCCTGGCCAACTTCCTGCAGGGATAACCGGCAGGCCAAGGTGATACTCACCTGGCTGAGAATTGGGCACACACGAGCGACTCATGGCCATCTCTTAAGAGGGGAACCGGCCCCAGTGTGTGCTCCGTGTGCAGTATGCCTTACTGTGCGGCATGTATTGCTCGATTGCCTGCAGTACGCCCCTGTTCGCCAGTCTTTGAGCTTGAGGACTAACTTGCTCGGTGTTTTAGGGGACGACCCAGTAACTGTGGTTAAGGCACTGCAATTTGTTGCTGAAATCGGTTTTAATAAACAAGTCTGACTTGTATTTTATCTTTGATAATTTTAGAGATTTTAAATTATTAGTCTGGTGATTGGTAGGTTTTTTAGCTTTTTACTCTCTACTTTGTGCATTTTACTTGTTTATTATTTTTTTTTCAACCTTTGGATGTACTTTAATTGTTGGATCTTTTTATTTTATTTTCCCTTTTTGCTTAGTTTGTGTGGCTTTTAGCTCTAAGTGTTAACTTCGGGCCCAAATGACCTCGTCGACAGGCCCTAAAAACACCACACATTCACTCACGATCAGGTTCGCGACAATATTATGATTGGTTCAAAGATGTTCTTCGTTAAGTGTGTAAAATACAGCATACCTTTTTACACACACACACACATATTGTCACCCAATTAGGGAAAGGGATGACCGGCGACCGCTGGAAGGAACCGGAGGCAGCTGGGCTACACCCACTCATCAGTCTCTGTCACTAACTGAGGGGGAAGATTAGAGGGAATGTCACTCGTCCCTGGACGTTTCTCTCCCCTTCTCCTATCATCTGGAATCTTCGCCTGGAAACTAGAGAAGCCGAGAAGACGGCGAGATGCCTATAAAAAGGGCTGCAGCAAGTCAGACAGTCAGTCAGTGCTTGACATGCTAGTGAAGTAGCGCCGTGTTAGTGGAAGAGAAGACTGTGCGACGGAAGAATTTACGTAATTGTGTACGTGCATCGGAGTATTGTCCGTAATTACTAGTGCAAGTGAAATTGTAACGGACGAACTGGTGAATCGTAATTGTGTGCATTACGTAATTCTGTGTAATTGGCAAGTATCAAACTGTAAGTCGGTGGAAATAAAGAACATTGTTGAGTTTGTGTAATTGGACTTTTCATTTCACGAACCCACAAAGTCACAATTGGTGTCAGGAGTGGGATATAACACAATGGAGGCAGCATTAGAAAAGATTTTAGTGGAACTGAAAGAAATGAAGACGGCAAATGAAAACCTCGCTGCAAAAAACAGAAGCGGCAAACAACAACCTCACCGCCGAGTTGAAACAAATGAAGACGGCCAACGACAACATCACCGCGGAACTGAAACAAATGAAGACGGCCAACGACAACATCACCGAGAAGATGGAAGAAATGAAGGCCGAGTTAACCACAGAAATGAGAGCAGCGAACGGCAGTCTGGCCACGGAAATGAAGGCGGCGAACGAGGCTCTCGTCGCAAAGTTTGAGGAACGGTTGGCCGGTGTGAGGGATGACGTCACGAATCTGGGCAAGCGGATGGGTCAAGTAGACAGCCTTAATGATTTAGAGGAAAAGGCCGACAACATCGCAAAACCCCTCACCTGCCTGACGGAGGAACACCAGCCCTATGTGTGGACAGAGGATGCCGAAAACGCTTTCCAGCACCTAAAGGAGACCCTGTGCAGTGCTCCAATTTTGGGTTTCCCACAACCGGGTGGCGCCTTCATTGTGGACACCGACGCCAGCGACCATTGCATTGGAGGTGTCCTATCGCAGATCCAGGACGGCCATGAGCGGGTGATAGCCTACTACAGCAAGACGCTATCCAAGGCAGAGAAGAACTACTGCGTCACCCGACGAGAATTATTGGCGGTAGTAAAGACCTTGGAGCACTTCCATAAGCACCTGTATGGTCAGCCATTCCACCTGAGGACTAACCATTCCACTCTAACCTGGCTATTGAGCTTTAAGAACCTGGAAGGCCAGAGGGCACGTTGGGTCCAGAGGCTGCAGGAGTATGACTTCACCTCGGAACATCGTAGAGGGAAGAGCCACGGTAACGCAGACGCCATGTCCCGAAGACCCTGTCCAGTAGAGTGCGGTCAGTGCACAAGAGTGGAAGAGAAGGAGTGTGCCGCAGCAGTCCGAGTAGTTGTGGCAGTGCCTGCGGACGGCTGGGATAGCGCAGGCCTGAGGAGGGAGCAGCTGGCGGACGCAGACTTGGGGCCACTCTTGAGGGAAGTGGAGGCAGGGACAAGACCAACCTGGGAGGACATCGCACCAAGGGGCGCCACCTACAAGTCGTACTGGGCCCAATGGGACTCGCTGAACACCAGAGAGGGCGTGCTGTTCTGGGTATGGGAGTCACCCGATGGGAAGGCGCAGAGAGAACAGTTGGTACTTCCCCGGAGTAAGGTCCCGGAAGTCTTGGAGGAAGTGCACGCCGGTGCCTCAGGAGGACACCTGGGAGCGAACCGAACGATTCACAAACTACGGCAGCGCTACTACTGGCTGAGACTCCGAGCAGATGCTGAGAGATGGTGCCGTCAGTGTCACGTGTGCTCGGCGAGTCGTGGCCCCCAGAATAGGAGCCGGGGTCGCATGCAGCAGTACAACGTCGGAGCGCCATTCGAACGGATCGCCGTTGACATTGCTGGACCGTTCCCAGTTTCCGACCGAGGCAAGAAGTACCTAATGGTGGTCGTGGACTACTTCACCAAGTGGCCGGAGGTGTATGCCATCCCAAACCAAGAGGCAAAGACAATCACAGACTGCCTCGTGGAGCAAGTGTTCTGTCGATTTGGGGTGCCGTTAGAGCTACACAGTGACCAGGGTACCAACTTTGAGTCCAACCTAATGAAGGAGGCACTACAAAGGCTTGGGGTGAACAAGACTCGCACTACGCCTCTACATCCCCAATCGGATGGCATGGTCGAAAGGTACATCAAGACCTTAGAGGAACACCTGAGGAAGGTCGTGGCCAGCCATCAGCGAGACTGGGACGTCAAGGTGCCACTGTTCTTGCTGGCCTATCGCTCGTCTACACACGACACAACTGGGATGACGCCAGCCAGCTTAATGTTCAGCCGAGAGTTACGCCTCCCTTGTGACCTGGCTTTTGGAAGCCCTCCGGAAGCGAAACAGCCAGCGACAGAGTATGTGGAGAACTTGGTGGACCATCTCCACGACATGCACGAGATGGCTCGCCAGAACATCCAGAAGGCGAGCGACCGTATGAAGACCAGGTATGACAGGCAAGCCAACAGCCAAGGGTTCCAGCAAGGAGACCTGGTCTGGTTGTACCATCCTACCCGGACCAAGGGACGCTGCCCGAAGCTCCAGCAGCCATGGCAAGGACCGTACCGGGTGGTGAAGAGGATTAACGACGTAGTTTACCGCATCCAGAAGGTTCCCCGAGGGAAGATGTTGGTGGTACACCTGGATCGCCTAGCCCGCTACAATGGTGCTGTTCGGGACGACCAGCTTTGAGGAGGGAGCAGTGTCACCCAATTAGGGAAAGGGATGACCGGCGACCGCTGGAAGGAACCGGAGGCAGCTGGGCTACACCCACTTATCAGTCTCTGTCACTAACTGAGAGGGAAGATTAGAGGGAATGTTACTCGTCCCTGGACGTTTCTCTCCCCTTCTCCTATCATCTGGAATCTTCGCCTGGAAACTAGAGAAGCCGAGAAGACGGCGAGATGCCTATAAAAAGGGCTGCAGCAAGTCAGACAGTCAGTCAGTGCTTGACGTGCTAGTGAAGTAGCACCATGTTAGTGGAAGAGAAGACTGTGCGACGGAAGAATTTACGTAATTGTGTACGTGCATCGGAGTATTGTCCGTAATTACTAGTGCAAGTGAAATTGTAACGGACGAACTGGTGAATCATAATTGTGTGCATTACGTAATTCTGTGTAATTGGCAAGTATCAAACGGTAAGTCGGTGGAAATAAAGAACATTGTTGAGTTTGTGTAATTGGACTTTTCATTTCACGAACCCACAAAGTCACAATATATATATATATATATATATATATATATATATATATATATATATATATATATATATATATTTTTTTTTTTCACTAGTACTTCTCTTCACTAATAATAATCACTTTTTTCAAAACTAAGTGAGGTAATGTGAACATAATCAATGTTCAATTAACAGTTATTCTTTTGTTTCAGACAACTTTCATGCTACTTCTCTTACTCTTGGCTAAAGGCTGGGCTGTAACAAGAATGGAACTCACCCTAAAGCCTTTAGTGTTTGCAATATGGTTCCTCTATGGGGTTGTGCATATCTTGTTGTATGTTTGGAATATGGTGAGTAATCTTTAATTAAAAGTATAAATAAATGTTTAGTACAGTATCAATAAAATACTTGTGTCACTCAGTTTTAGGCTTATTGGTAGATAATCAAAAACTTCTGTAACATCACAAATCTAATGCGTTGCACTCACATGACTTTCTCTACTCTTGTACCAACTATTCTTATAAATACTTATTCCTTATATACTTCATGTTAATCAAGTTAACATTTACAGACATTATCTAATTGGTAATTTTATTATAGGTACAAGGGGAATATGGGAATATACAGTGACTGTTTTCAGGAAAATCAGGGAAATAAAAACACAGAAAATATACATTGAGAATGCATGGAAAAGTTTTCATCAGTGGAATGAACAAGCAAAAGAGCAAAATGAGGCATGCAAACTGATTCGATTCTTTCAAAGTAATTATTCATTTGACTCTTACATTGTGAACCACTTCACATAGTTCATATGAGTCTGCTCTATCCAGTCGTGTTCAGTTGTCATGAACCATTGAACTGGCTGCAGTCTATCATTGTTACTATTTGTTCATAAATAATACCTGTTTGCAACTAACCTAAATTCATGATTGTAGTGAAGTAATGTTAAACAAATGTCCAAAATATTGGGTTACAGGAAGGCAGGTAGAAATTTGTGTGTGTACAAGTTCATATTATATTGATGTGTTAAAAGTATGAAATGTATTTTAGTTAATTGATGGAAATTAATCATTTCTTCACACTAGCCATTTTTGATAAAGTCAACATGAAAAATTCAATGTCATGGCCGGGATTTGAACCAGGAATCTCCTGGTTTCCGTCCAGTCGCTTTAACCCATTGAGCTACCATGGTCAACTTTCTGTCATGACATTAAATTCTCCATTTGACTCGTATATTTCCCCGGTAGACCACTACGGACTCTCACATTCGAGATACACCGTTTGTGGCAACTTACTATCTTAAGTACTTGAGTCCCAGACTTCATCATTTAACTCTTATTATTTTAGTTAATTGATGGAAATTAATCATTTCACTAGCCGTTTATAGGCTAAGCTTTTTGATAGAGTCAACATGAAAAATTCAATGCCATGGTTGGGATTTGAACCACGGATCTCCTGGTTTCCGTCCAGTCGCTCTAACCCATTGAGCTACCATGGGCCGTCAAGACATTAAATTCTCCATTTGACTCGTATCTTTCCCCGGTAAACCACTATGAAATGTATTCTTCCTATATACATACCAGTATATAAGATTATAACACCTTATGTCAATTCCTTTCTTGGAAGTGTAGAAAACAGTGTTGTTATGATAAATTAAATTTAAAGGGATTCGATTAATGACACTAAACAACACTTACTTTTAAATTTTTCTGGAACATGTTTCAGAGACTTTGCCTCTATCCTCAGTCAGCCATCAACTGGTTCTCATTGGTGTAGTTGACGATATTTTGTCATAGGTCTCCTCTGGTGACGGTTCAAGGAACAGGCTGAACAAATCTTTCTGGGGGATGTCGAAATTGAATACTTTTTTCCTATTTTTTGAAATGAAGATTTGTTCCCATGTGGATAGTTCTTGTTTTCCTAATGTATGTTTTAGTAGTTTTGGTTCTGTTGTTGTTGTAATTTTACGTCCTCCAACGTTAAGTCATATCGACGGTGAATGAAATGGGTGAAATGATGCTCAAATGTGTCCAGGGTCCATGGAGCTTAGAGCTACGTTACATTCGTCTGTAAGGATAAGGGAAAACCCCGGAAAAAACCTTATCCAGGTAACTTGCCCTGACCGAGATTCGAACTCGGGACCTCTTGAATGTGAGGCAGACATGCTACCGTCTACGCTACCGAGGCGGGCGTTTTGGTTCTGGATTTGTTTTTTTTTTTTTTTTTCAAAAATGTGTGGCAACTGCTGATTTTTCTAATTTGTTTATATTTTATGTTTCTAAAGTGTTCCTTTGCTCTTGTTTCTAAATTTCTTTTGATTTTTCCAATATAAATTTGACTACAGTCACTGCATTCAATTTGATATATACCAGATTTTTTGTTAGATGGAATGGCATGTTTGATGTATGAGCAAATTAGGTTTTTTAAGAAGAAATGGTTGACTGGTGCTAGTTGAATGTTTTGTTTTTTGAAGACTTTTTTGAATTTATCATAGGCCCATGGATGATAAGTGAATTTTTTGAAAATCATATTAGTTTCTGTAGCTGAGAGGGTTGTGGTTTCCTTTATTAGCTTCTTCTTTTTTTGCTAAGTTCACTTTTTTGTCTACTAATGATTAGGGAAAGTTATTTTTTTTGTGCTATTTCAATTATTTTGTTGTATTCTGTTTTGTATTCTTCTGCTGTGAGAGGGATGTTTACCAGTCTGTGTGCTAAACTATTGAAGAATCTTGGGTTGTAGCCATTAGCTTTTATGTAGTTGTCTGTCTGTGTTGGTTTTCTGTAAATGCCAAAGTGTAGTCTCTTTTTATTCTGTTCTTGTCTGTATTTATTCCTTCCTATTATTGAATCATGTCATATCTTTACTAACAAATTTGTTGTGTAACTGACTTTTCATTTTTGAGTTATGCTGCTCACAAATAAGGGTTAGAAAATGTTAACAATGCACTCAGACTGTTTTCAAAAGTACCTTTTTTTTATTCAAGGAATTTCAAAACCTGTATTCCTGATGAAATCTTGGTATCAGTTTTTTGTTTGGGATACAATACTTTCTCTACTTACTGTAAATACATAGTATAGATAGTAATAAACAATTTTATTGTGTATGGAAAAAGTCATGTGAATGTAATGCATAAGAATTTTTTTTACTGTAAAATACTAATTTTACTCTGCCTGCACCATGGCATGTTTTTTTGTTATGAGTTGGTGCTCCGGTTTCCAGCTGTGGAAAGTGTGTGGGGTCTAGCTCTCCCATGTGGGTGCAAGTTTTTCAGCAGCTTTGTACCGGGTGGTGCACAGCAAGCTGTGGGGCAGGCCATATAATAATGTTGCAGAAATTAGCTCTTGATGGTCGACCCGCAGGGAGAAGTTTTTGGGTCATTTGTATATTGTAAGGGTGAAACTTGAGTTCACGTAATATGCATCCTAAGGATCTTCAAGAAATGCCAAATACTGTTGATTGTTGGTTGGTTACCAACACTCCCCACATGGCAGCCTTGGCCTTCAGGGTAACCTCGCCCTCACCATGTGATGACCGGATCCATTTCTCAGGTGGAGACATCCAGAGGCCCATTACCTCCAATGATATAGGGTGATAGTGAAGATGATAGTGAGGTGAGAGGACCTACAGCCTATACCATGGACTCCGAACCGCGTTGGGCATAGGGAACACCTCACACGTGCTAGACAGAGGTGAAGGTGTGGATAAGGCCGACTTAAAGTCGCCAACCCCAGAGCCGGGAATCAATCTTGGGACCCTTTGCACGGGAGCTGTGAATGAAACCACTGCGCTACCATGGCAGTGAATGATGCAGAATGCATTCTAAAGCTTGTCTCACTCAAGCAGCATTTTCTGGTGTCCTCACTGTTTTAGGACTCTACCACATGTTGCATGCTTATTCAACCATTGCATAATTGTTTTCCATGAAGGAATTGGACCATGCCTTGGCACAATGAAATGAACATGAAATATTCTCTGCATTGCCACAACAGACTTCCTCTTGTGAAAGAAACGTACGGTTGAAACACGAAGTGCCACTTACCAACGCTCCATAGCTGCAAATGCTGAAGTAAACAAAAACAAAAATGCATTGTTCTCATCATTCATTGATGTCGCTTAATATCAATGGTATGTCTTCATATTTTCCCAAGACATAAAATTAAAGCTAGGGAACTTGCTGTGTGCCACCGTGTAGAACAGGAGTCTACTCTGCATTGTGATGCATTTAAGGAGCTATGATAGGGAGCATCTGTAAATCACGAAAGCCAACATTGTGGTGGGAGCAACATCTGCCCCCTATTGGCTAGATGATCATCCACCCCTGTCCTGGCATGTGTGGACATAACATTGGCATGCATACTAAAACTATTTTTTATGTGTGTGGAGGAATTTAGTAACAGTGACGTCAAAATTAATTGTATAAATATTTGTAGTCAGTTGATTGACACTCGTCACTTAATACAAAAATTCTTTACAATTAAAACTATTTTGTTTCTCTTTATTTTTCATTTGTAATACTGTGATCATCACTTTTGAAAGTTCAGACATGTGCATGACAAATATTTAGGGCATCGCCCATAAATTACACCTGTAAACTGCCATTGTTAATTTGAATGGGATAGTATTATCTGAGTGTATATATAATGCTTATTTACCTCTCTTGCAGACTGAGGTAGATATCATTGAAGATATAGATGAATACCAAACATGGCCTGGTTGGCTAATAATAGTGTTCCGCACATTGATTATGGTGTGGTTCTTGTTTGAACTGAGAAATACAATGCTGTATGAACATAACACTCAGAAGCTCAACTTTTTTCTCCATTTTGGAGCATCAGCACTTGTGTGGTTTATCTACTTACCAATAATAGCGCTCATTGCTCTTCAAGTGTCAGCCCTCTGGAGGTTCAAACTACTACTTGGTAAGTACAAGAAAAGTGAAGTAACAATTTTTTCTTATACAAATAAATTTCTAGGAATAAAGAATTTTTAATATAATTATGATACTTGGTTTCTCTAGTGGAGATGTAATCATGAGATGCAGATATTTTAAATGAAAGTATTTGATTAAATCAACAAACTTTTTTTTTTTTTTTTTTTTTTTTTTTTTTTTTTTTTTTTTTTTTTTTTTTTTTTTCCCAAGTACAGCAATTCTTCAAGTTGCTTTTGTCTCGCAGCAGTTATTTAGTAATTATCAGTGCAATTTGGGAAAGCAAGTTAAGCAAGAAAGCTGTCATTTAAATGGTAAAATAATAGGATTTGGTTATGACATTTTTTCAGTGCCTAGTGTATTACAAGCTTGCTTTTGTCTGTTTCTCACATTATTCTACTCAAAAATACAATATAATGTCATTTTGAGTATTTGACATGGAAGATATAGTTTGTTATTAATAAAATCAGTTGCAAGTGTAATAATAGAATACATTATTTGAAAGTGACAATCAAATTTTCCCCCATATCAATATCTTGTCTAATTGAAAATAGCTCCAACTCCGCATAGTATTCCAGTAAATGGATATCTTGATAATCAGAAAACACTATCAAAATATACAATAAGTACCATGTTTCAAAATATATAGTGTTGCTAAGAGAAGTTTGTGTTATCATGTACTGTCATTTGTTACATGCTATCAAAACAAATTTGGTTCTGTTACATAGGTTAATTTGGATTTACAGACATTTCAATAAGTTATTCAACGTTACACAAATACAACTATTTGCAGCAAAAACTTATCTTAAGAAAATGATGTAAATTTTTCTTATTAATTTTTCGGCTCTTCTTTCTAATATGTGACACAGCGATTTTTTTCTAATTCCTTCACACTTTTTGATGTTTTTATATACAACCATGATTTTTAATATAATTTCTTTACTTTTAATGCAGTTTCGTGTTGGAGAACATTCTTTTAACGTTATTGTTTGTTTATTTACTTACTGCGTAATGTAGCCATACTGAACAATTTAGTGCAGCCAAACTATGCTTGTTTCTCCACTGAAAGCAATGCTGCCAACAGTCTTACTTGTCCCGAAATTACACTATCTATACCTTGTTTCACGTAAGCTTGCCCAGTATCTCTTAACGGTCACGTGACCTAATCACCTCGCATTGGTTGCTGTTATGGTAATGACTGTCGTGCGGTAAAAATTAGTTCGTTATTTAACATGGTGATATATCATTATATGTTGGAAGAGGATTGTCAAATTTATATTTTCGTAACTGTTTTAATTAAATATATTACGCAACAGAGTTGATTTATCTGAAATGCATGTTAATTCTTAAACAAAGTAAAGAGGAGGTTCCTTTGCTCTCAAGCACATGGCACGATAGCATGTGATTTAGCGGTAGTGGTGACATTTGTTTATAAGACTTTTATCACTGACCTTGTTTTGAACTGGATTAGTCATGCATCGCCATTCGAAAGTGCGGGAGCTAAATTATTTTATTGATCGTTTATTGCGCATGTATTATAAGTATAATGGCAGAGTCTACCGCCAGTTTTTCGCTTAAGTATCGCAAGGATAATTATTTACAAACAGGCGAAAAAAGAATTGTGTTGCATGTGTTTAATGCACTCACAGAGAAGAATCCGTCTTTGTCAGTGAGAGAAGTCGAACAGCTGGGCTCTGAAGTTACAGGTGTGAGTGTTAGATCCGTAGGAACATCGCGACATGAAATTGAGGAAACAGGAAAACTTACCACTCCAGGCAAAAGCAGGAATAAACAAAAGTGCGTGCTCGGAGAAAATACGTGAAAAGTGTTGTGCGTCTTCATGTGTGTAGTTTTTCTTTAAAAACGAACTCCCTAACATGAGTAACATTTCGTCTGCTGTAAATGAGGATGCAGATTTACCAAATTTCAGCAGATTGCTTATACAGCTGGGATTTGTGAATGAAAAAAGAGGCAAGAAAAATGTGCTAAAAGACAGAGGTGATATTGCTGTGTGGCGAAGACGCTATTTGACAACCACACTGCACCGAGATACAAATCGCTAAATATACACGAAGAACACACGAAAAGTAAAGTATGGTGTGACACGACTTTTAAGACTGAAAGACAAGCATTTTTGAAAGGTATGTGTGCTGGTTTAAAAAATTCCAGTGGAAAAGGCCGAAGGCCTTTCATTATAAACTCTTTCAGTTTCATTGCTCAGCCATTCTGTTTCAATTTGCTCAGTTCATTATAAACTTGTATTTTTGCATGCCTTCATATCCTTATTTGTATGATTTTGTATGATTTTATTTATCTTCCCGGCAATTATTACGAAATGTGACGGGAAGGCACCGCCTATGGCGTATGACGCGAAAGCATTAGCCAATTAGGACGAGGGGGAGGGTTGTTGAACGCGGAGTGATACATTTCAGCCGGGCAAGGTTATATGAAACAGAGATTAGCAGACTAGATGTATGAGTTCGCAGACTGTATCAGACTGGTTCGGCTACTGTCGCAAAGTATGCATGATGTCAAACGACACCAAGTATACTGCAAGGGGGAAACTTGGTGGTCCTGGTCACATCGTTCAAATCGACGAATGCAAAATTGGATGATGCAAGTTTCATCGTGGGCGCTGCAATTAGACTGTAGAGCGTATTTGCATCCCTCCTGTTGTTGGGGCATATCATCCGCACCTCATTCATTTCCATGTTGATCATTCCCAAGATCCAGTTACCCTCTACGACGTGCCCACGATGAAACTTGCGTCGTCCTATTTTGCATTCGTCAATTTGAACAACATGACCGGGACTGCCAATTTCTCTCCTTGCAGTATACTTGTCATTTGACATCATGCACACTTTGCGGTAGTAAGCGAACCAGTCCGATACAGTCCGAGAGCTCATACATGTATTTCCTACGGAGCACACCATTATGGTCTTGTCGTAGGATTGTTTATGTGCAAAACAGTGCATGAGTAATAAAATTTGACCTGCTGAAACCATGTTCCTTTGCACACGGACTGCGTCACCTATGTATGGGGCATTTTTGCAGAGGTTGGCTACAAGTTTTACATATCTTTCTCATGTTGGCTGCAACGCCAGAACCGGCTGTTCATCCGCTTGCGCATGCGTATACGTGCACTTTTGGACTGAGAAAATATTCTCACATCGCACAAAAAAAAGTTTCTCCAATTTTTATTTTTTTTCCAATAATTTTTTTTTATTTTTTACATCATTTTCCTAAGATAAGTGACGTTTTTGTTGCAAATAGTTGTATTTGTGTAATATTTATTGCTTCACTGTAGCTAGCTTTATTTTTTACATAATTATTCAACGTGTTTTTGCTAAAATGGAAAAAGTGCAGTATTGTTCAGTGATTCGCTTTTTTACTTGTAGATGGGAAAACTTGTGAGGAGATAAAAGCAAAATTAGATGCTGTTTATTGAGATCTTTCACCTTCTTTGAGAACAGTTATTGGTATAATGAATTTAAATGTGGTTGAACATTCATTTTTGATGAGAAGCACCCAGACTCCCTTCAGATGTAGTTACCGGAAGTCATTGAAAAAGTCCACAATATGATTCTCGCTGACCATCAAATGAAAGTTCACGAAGTGACAGAGGCCATAGTGTATCAACGGGAACAGCTATCATATTTTGCATGATAAGTTGGAGATAGAAAGCTGTCAGCTTGATGGGTGCTGCATTTGCTCACAGTGAACAACAAGCAGGTGCAGCTTTCAACTTAGAAGATGTGTTTGGAGCTGTTTAAGCGAAGTCCAAGGATATTTTGCATCGAGTTATCGCAATCGATTCATCATTATACTCCAAAAATCAAGCAACAGTGAAAACAATGGGTTGCTTCCAAAGAATCCGCTCCAAAGAAGATATAGACTATCCCATTGGCCGGAAAAGTGATGGTGACAATTTTTTGGGATGTGAAGGGTGTCATACTCATTGTCTTTTTGGAAAAAGGAAAAACTGTTACTATAGCATACGACAGTGAATTATTAACCCAATTTGACAAGAAGTTGAAGGAGACACGTCCCCATATGGTGAAGAAGAAAGTTCTGTTTCACCATGATAGTGTGCCAGCACATTCATCTGAAATTGCCACCATCAAACTGCATGAACTGCATTATGAATTGCTTCCACACCCCTCATATCTCCTCCTATCAAGAATATGATTATAGATATCTAATTATGTATTAGTGTGATATATAATTATGAATTAGTGTTATACCTCAGTGGTATTCCATCTGAACCAGCAGATTTCATTTTAATTTTAACCATTACCTCTAGTAAATCATCACTACTATCTGTTTCAAATGGGATGATGTTTGTCCTTGAGCACTGCTAGGTGAGCAACCAATCAGAGTTCTGCAGTGTTGTTGTATTGCATTCCTTCTAAGTGGTGTGTCACAAGCACCAACCTAATCAATCTCTGTTAAATACTATTCGCGCTAAGACAAAGCTTCAGATTATGCCACAACTGACCCATGTGGAAGGTAGAAAGTAATGTATCTAACATAACCATAAAAACCCCATATTTTTAACTCAAATAGTTTTCCTAATACAAATAAATAAAGCACTATTATAACAATGCATCAGGACGTAAGCATTGTAATGAATAGCATTATTGGGTGGCATGTATGCGTGTACATATATTTGTAATTACTCGGAATTGAAACGCTAATATTTGACATGACATGATAAAAGAATTACTTTGAATAAGCCAAGGTGTATGTTTAATTCGAGCGAGAGGGAACAGTACACTTTCTCCTGGCCTGGCAGAATGTGTCTGGTCACATATCTTTATGATTGGTTCATAATCTCTATTTACTCTAGAGAGTTCAAAGCAGTATTATTCAGTTCTTCCATTTAAAAACCATGTAAAGGTGTATCAGCCCAAATAGTTTTCATACTATAAACAAATAAACATCAATATATTTACCAATGCATCGTGAGGTAAAGCACTGTCATTATTGGTTAGTTTGTATGTGTGTACATATACTTGTAATTACTCAGAACTGAAATTTACATTGAGAAATAGCAAACACTTCATTTCCTAAATATTAAAAGCAGAAGCATTATTAACAGTGAAGTATTCTTCATTTTTGAGCTTGATCTATGAGTCACTATGTTTACACTCAAACTTCACATACTTGTTGTTGTATAATTGAAACGTTTTCAAGATCATCCAATCTCATCCTCAGTACACCCATAGAATTTGGATATTTGGGAAAAAATATTCATAATCAAAAACCGTGATAGTTATAAATTTTGAAATCCCAGCATTAAATGAAGTATTAAAAATTAGTGCCCCTAACACCAGATGGCAGAGTGATCGGAGCTCCGTAGTAGTGGAAGAAGAGGAATGTTCATTTAGTCACCAGACAACTGAGGATGAGATCGAATGATCTTGAAAACGTTTCAATTATACAACAAGTAAGTGAAGTTTGAGTGTAAACATAGTGACTCATAAATCAAACTCAAAAACTTCATTTCCTGTTAGCCTGCGGAATGTTGCATGCTTATATTTATGAATGAATGAATGCTGGATAAGCAGTGTTTATTTACTCTGGAGAGTTCAAATCAATATTATTCAGTTCTATTGTATTATTTCAATATTCTTCAGAACTTCTTGAACTATTTAGTTCAATATTATTCTTTAGACAACAGTAGAGTAAGAGTTAAATAGTGGAATTACTTCTAGTGAGTTTAGTGAGCTTAGTGGCGAGTCAAAGAGGCAGGTATTGCGAAGTCAGTCTCAAAGTATTATTTTTAAGGTCTATGCGTTCTTCAAAAAATTAGGCAATGAGGAATATAGAAACCATCTCTATTTCAAAAATGCTCAACAGCTCACTGTTGAAGCATGTGGTGTAGGTAAAGCAAGTGTGTCCCGCATTTATGGAGGGGCAAGAAAATCTGATCCCAGTGGTGCCCAAATGTTTGTGTTGCCCAGAAAACATGTTGGTTCTCCAAAGAGGGTTACAAATTTAAGTGACTTTGACAAGGACATTGTACATAGAACTGTGTTCGAGTTTTATGAACAAGGTGAATTTTCAACTGTACAGAAAATAACTTGCGCTCTTACTGCATGAGACATGCAGAAAACCTACAAGAAGATGAATTCAAGAAAAAAATAGCACATGACAAGATTTTGCATAAATAATAATAAATAATCGTACATTTGCAAGATTCAGACGATGAAGACATTGACAATGACAAATTGTCTCTTGCCATAAGTGACATTGATAGCGATATGGATGAGACAAGGGCAGTTCCATTGGATTAGATAAACAGGCAATTCATAAACTATAATTATAATAATAGCATTTAAAAATATACATAATTTGCGAAAATGCTTTGTCCAATTTTGATTTTGGCAACTGCATCATTATAAATGTTTGGAAAATTTAATTTGATTACCCTTACGTCTAGCTCCAAGCAGACCTGCAAGTTATATGAGTGTGCGAGAGAGAGGGAAATATAAAAAGAGTGGGGGTAACAAGCTGACAGTGCTGAGTGTTCTAATGCATCAGATTAGCTGGACTCCAGAACTCTTCCCATTTGAAACACATAATAGTAAATAAAGACACTTTTTCTTTAACTACAATCTGTTTAACCCATTTAATAGGAGTATACATTAGGGAACAGTTTCTGAGCAATCTGTAGTTATTTTCTACCCTCCATAGTTAGCGTAGGAGTAGTTTTAAGTTTTTGGGTGACAAAAGACGATAACCTCTACATTAAATTCAGCAGTAATTAATTTCCAAGCCTGCATTTTTACTTTGTATATTGCAGTTTTAAGAACATTCCTGTATAAATGTATTGCTCTTGGCATAATCTTTTCTGGGTCTTATTCGTTCTTTTACATGCTCTTACCATAGGACATCTACTTTTTAAACATAATCTTCTGTTTTCTGCTACAGCAGAGACCACCAATAAATAGGTTTTTAATATTCTCTCAGTATTTTCTTTGGAAAAATATTATTACATGCTGTTTGAATTATGTGTAACTCCAGTGCTTTAGTGTTTCCATTTTGCCTCGCTTGTGATAAGCACCTCATTTCTTACATAAATCTATGCATATCCTCCATTTTTATAAGCCATCTCTTACCAGTAAGCAGTTTATATAAATATTTATTAGCCACTGGAATATAAATAGAGTATGTTGGCAATAGCTGAGGGGTCTCTTCCTCCAACACTTTCCATTGAATTATTTGTATAATTATATTTATAATTATTTTTATGGGTACCTAAATATATCTGTGTACAATTTGCTAGCTTGCCAAATAAATGTAGGTATATTTCCATGGTTGAGAACTACAAGATCATCATCTGCCATCCACTCAGCCATGACCTTGTCATTAGTATATTCAGTTGGAGAGGATTATACGAGGCGTGTCCGTAAAATAAGGTCTCCAATTTTATTTAATATAGAAAACATGTTTATTGTCAATGAATGTTACATTGATGGAAAGGCGGAACTTACAGCTATTTTTCAACATAATTACCATTATGATTGAATTTTTGCATGCGCTGTGGCAGGTTTTGTATACTGTTGTTATAGCACTCTCCCGCCAAGTTGCACAGATAGCGCTCAACCTCGTTTTTCAAATCATTGTCAGTCTAGAAATGTGTTCCAGCCAGGTGTGACTTCAATTCAGGAAACAGATGATAATCACCAGGTAGCCAAGTCTGGACTGTAGGGGGGATGGGTGAGGATGTCCCATCTGAACTGGGCCAGATCAACACTTAAACATATTGCCGTTTATGGTCTTCGGTGAGCATTTTGGGGATCCACCTCGCACACACCTTGCGATAATGCAAATGTTCGGTCAAAATCTTCTCAATCGTAGTCTTACTGACTTCAGGGATAAGTTTGCACAGCTTCCGACGTCATTGACGTCTGTACGTCCGTCTTTGAATTCTCTGACCCACTTTCGCATGTTTTTGATGTCCATACACTGTAGCCCTTACACTTTGCATAACTGTCAATGAATTTCAGTGAGGGTAGTACCCTTGGCACTCAAAAAATTGGAAGTGATAGGAAGCTCCATTGCAAACGGCTGCCCAGCCAAGACTAATGGTTGCAACGGGTTCATTTTGGAGGGGATTTAAAGGGGTGAAACCAAGCTACAAGCTACACAGTGTTGCTGGATCTCACGTAATAGCGTTCCTCAAGGCTCCAGTGCCTTGGAGACATTTTATGGACACACCTTGTAGATGTGATTTAGTGATTTAAAGTCTCCACCAACATCAATCTCTTGTTTATAATACTTCACTGCTGTTTTTAAAGCAGTTAAGAAGTGCATGAAGCACAGTAGATCAACATTTGGGGAGATATAGCATCAAAAGATAAAACAAAATCAATTTTAATCCAAATAACATCTGCCTTCTTCAGCCATCTGGTACATAAGATCCACATTGCTCGATATCTATCAGTATTTCCTAGCATGTCTGCCTCACGTTCAACATGTCCTGAGTCTGAATTTCAGTCAGGGTGAGTTACCTGGATAAGGTTTTCCTTATCCTCAAAGACAAATGTTGGGTAACTGTAAGCTGTATGAACCCTGGGCTCATTTGAGCATCATTCCAAACATTTCACTCACCTTCCGATATGACTTGACATTGGAGAACGTAAATTACCAAAAACAACTATCAGTATTTCCCTGTATTATACGACTACTTCATTTGTGGACTGCTATATATACGATCTTGTCTTAATACTTTCTTTATATCTTCTTGCACAGTTTCATCCATATCTAAAATCATGTTTGATTAGGCTCTTTGCTTCATCTTAACTTCTGCTGCTTTTTCTACTTGTGTTGATAGCAAGTGTTTAAAAGTATGCCTGTCTTCTTATTGATAGAATAATAATACAACAAAAATGTTATTAAATAATCAGTGTATAAAAATCAGCATTCAAGATTAAGGAAAGTATCTGAGTTGTTTTGGGAAGTATTAAGGAATTGATTTATCTCGAAACTAATTTTTCAGTTTAACATGGCGTTATCCATCTATTAATTGTTACTTTCTTTCAGCATTAAATATGTGACTAGTATGAATAGAGCCAGACTGAAAAATTCAATGCCATAGCCGGGATTTGAACCACGGTTGTCTAACCAGCTGAGCTACTATGGCCGAAATGATTATTTCCATCAATTTACCTGAATGTGACTGTAATTTTTATTGTTATGTTGCAGGTATTACATACTCTGCAGACTGCTTGGCATACTGTGTGATGACTCATCTCCTGTGGCCCACAAGAAGTGAGCAATATTTTCTACTAGCAGAGGATATGGATTTAAGTGATGAACTGGATGAGTTTAATGAAGCACCACATGTGATAAACAATTACACAGCACTTCCCAGTCACCATCACCTCCATCATCACCACCACCATAACAATCATAACAGTGTGAACTCAGAGCCCCCCGATCTTACCAAAGTCATCACATGAATATGCACATCCAATTTGTTTTTTTGTACATTGTGTGCATAGTGTAAGCTTACAGATTACTGTGTAAAAATTTAGTGTTGTATAATATTTCATACGAAACAGCACAGAAAAATTGGTGCAGCATTTTTGCAGTACCATCCTTTAGAAATTGGTAAAGATTATGCATGCATATGCATGTTTTCTTTCTTTTGAGATGATTTGTGTGATAGAAAGTGTATATATTTAATTGGGTCTGGATGACTTTATATAAAGAATATGTATGTTTTATTTTTGTTAGATTTATACTATTTATAATTGTGATCTGTAAGGAATTTATTTTTATCATGAGTTTATCTACAATACTCGTTTTGTAATGATCAAATTATAAACTAAGTGCTTATTCATGTATTCATTGCATGTGAAGGGAAATCCAAAGTGATAACTGATGTCACAATGTAGAATAGGCAGAAAAATGTATGGTTGTTCATAGTACAAGGGAATCAAGACAACTTTTGAGTTTATGAATATTTTTGTATTTAAGGCATACTTTTTTTTTCTGTTATTTATTACAAAGCAGTTTTTACAACATATATATTATATCGTGAAATAATCAAGTCCAAAAATTCATTATTGGGTTGGCCCGTCTCTACTACTCTACTTTAAACCAACTCAAACTCAATTTATGAATTTTTACCTCTGATTTTTAACTGTGTTCCAAAAGGAATAGTGACGTATTTATCCATTTGTTTGTCACACACCTTTCCTTCTGATTTGGAAACTTGTTCTAGTATATTTCATGAACAGAAAATAAAACAACATGCAGGCCGTATTCCTAACAAAAAAGTAGGGGGGGACACACACCTAAAACATTTTCCAGATGCTGGAGAACCGATCAGAATTCTGCACTTGTAGATTTGTCTTCCTGCTTATCCTCAGCATGCGTATAACTTTTTATCCATTCTTTTATGTAATCCTCTGGGTTCCACATATGTACTGGAAGTTCCTTAATAGTCATACACATTATTTGAATGTATTTTGCATGTTAAATTAAGAAAGGTAATGAATTAAAAAAGTATAAATAACATTATTAGTAAAGGGACTGCATTCCCCTCCAAAAAATAGTGGGGGGGATGGTGTACATCCGCATTCCCCCTCCACTATGGCCCTGGTAACATGTAATTCATTAACACACAAGAGTCATGTACCCCATAGTAATTTTCTGTAAGTAAAAGATTGATTAATATTTAGCATTAAAAGCTGGTGCTGAAATGAGAAAAAAACAGATTTCAAGAAGAATGAAATTTGACCCAATGTCATATTTTTAACTTGAATATAAACAAGTATTTTGGAAATTGGAACTATACATTCTTCCAAAAAACAAATTGTTCCTTATATCGAAATTTAACTCTGTTGGAACACCACATTGAAGCGAAATAATTATTAAATTATAGATGAGTCGTATTTATTACACATCAACTTCACTTATGTAACTATATTGAGGACATGTTTCGCGAACCATCGCTCGCATCATTGGCTCTAATGCGAACGATGGTTTGCGAAACATGTCCTCAATATAGTTACATAAGTGAAGCTGATGTGTAATAAATACGACTCATCTATAATTTAGTAAATTGTTCCTTAATTCCCTTGTTCTACAATGTTCTCTTCTTGAGTTAAAGCATTGACTAAGAATTAGAAATACTCTATCATGTAGGCATGAAGCATGTAAAAACTTTGTTACTAGTTTATTGGCTATGCCATTAATTACTTATAACTAGACCGTGAACAAAATGCTGTTGGAGGCGTGGCTTACCAACACTGGATTGCTCTAGCTTTCCCCCTCTACTGTCATTTTAGGTTGCCTCTCCTTCATCGTGGGGGCTGCACTAGTCATGTTACATTCACTCTTTGCATTTTCTGCCGAATCACTGCGTTATTCCTCAGGGTTTAAAGAAACTTTGATTCGATCTATTTGTTGATCGATTGTGAGGTCATGTCTGAGGTAATTATTTTCTGTTAACTTTGAAAATCAAAACACTCGTTTCGTGTGGTTTGCGCTCTGGCACATGCAGGAAGGGAGGGGTGGGAGTCACGTGATTCTTGGATGGCGAGAAGGGGAGAAGGCTCTCCTTGTGCATGTGCACACCAACCGCAGTTTGTTTGCGGTCTACCTGTAGTTTCATAGCTGTTCTTTTACAGTAGTGTTGTTTTGAGCACAGTTCCTATAGAACATTAAGTTTTCAAATTCAGTGAGTGTATTTGGATAATGTACCCAATAATATGAAGACAATGCAGGATAATCATATGGATGGGGAGGAACAAAAATGCTTCCTTAATCATTTCATACATTTTCATATGCCACTTGCTGCAGAGTTGGTTGTTGACTTAACTGAACAGTATTTTACTGAAGTTTTACACATATACATGGTCATGGCATATTAATATGGTGTTAAAAATTGATCATAACTTTCTTCCTTGCATTTGTGTAAAATTTGTGTGCATTCAAGATATTTTAAAGTTCAAAATTTATGTGGGTTATCAAGTTATGTAGAAATATCCAGAAATTTGTAGTGAATGCATAGATTAGTACAAGAAGGCTGATATTAAATACAAATGTAGGGCCATAGAAGATTTTACATCTAAATAGGTTACATTTTTAAAGGTTGTGCAAATGAAATAAGAGTATACAAATTAAATGGATATATTGTAGCTATGTTCAAACTATTTATCTTTGGACTCATAAAAGAGAAAAAAGCTTTAAAATCCTCCAGCTTGTTTATATATTCAAAACAACTAAAGCTGTTGGTTTGTGTTGTTTTCTACACACTTGGTACTTTTTTAAATCAAAATTTATATTTAACATTTGCTTCATAACAGAATTGCACAATTTAGCAAAATAAAAGTTATTTTGTCTTTTCATTCTTTTGTCACTGTAAATTACCATCTTATAAAGAATCAGATGCCAAGTAACTACAGTATAATAGGAAAGAAAGTTGGAAAAAATTGTAGGGATACTGAAAGAATTCTAAACATAATACAGGCATTCCACCTCTGCATCACATTCAAGTGGTCCTGAGCCCACATCTTGGTTGAATTAACCTGAAAGATGAAATGAGTAACTTTAAGCTCTATGGACCCTGGGCTCATTTGAACATCATTTCACCCATTTCATTTAATTTGAAACTGTCCTTATTAAAGAATAAAAAAAAGTACAAAGCCACAAGTACGTAACAAAAGCAGGTAAGCAAAATAACCTTAATACTAAAGGAATTTTGCAAATTAGTTTCATTACAAATAAAAATTCAACATTAAATTCCATTGTAAAGGTAATTGACATGAACTTGAGAAGCTTAGCATTTCCCCAGATATTTGCTGTGTGATAAACCACTTCTAAAGATCATCAGTTAGAATTGTGAGCAGGCTCTTTAGTTGGGTTGATAAACTGATCATTGTTTGGACCTAAGTAAAGAGTACTCCAACTGAGCAACATACCTCTTGATTTCATTGTGGATTGGTCAGCAGCAGTTTTATTTAATGTATAAGGGATATGAATATCTACTTAAACCATAAACTATAAGCCGTTATCAAAGTAAATCTTTGTAACCTTTGGTCCATCTTAAGCTTTTCTCAAAAAATAAATTATCTACTGTACACCTTTTGCAATTTTGCATCACCGAAGCATGCATCACATTGCTAGGAAGGACATTGATTGTACAGCAAGGTCTACCCAAAAGTCTGAAGACCCCGGCCTCTACCAACCCAGGAACAATGAGCTCCTGGGTTCTTTCCTTGGGGCAATACCTTGAGTCTAAAAAGTTCCACATTCAAGATGGGTGGAAGTGGATACGCCACTTAGGTGCATCAACCCTGCAGGGAAGACTACCGAAAACCTCGGTGGGGCCGCCTGGTGATCTAGCACACCTACTAGCTATGCAGGCTAGTACCTGGGACTTCTTAGGTAACCCTCTACCCCCTCCGAGTGGCTGAGGCCTGGCCGGAGGTACCCAATCTCCTACGGGTGTCGGGAACACATTGCCCCCTCGAGTCCAACCCAATCCAAACAACTCCCATTCAGGGAGGGGCTCGAATGTTTGGCCCGAGGTTCCTCTAGTAACGTCAGAGGTACTACAAGTGCTAAGGGTCCACAGTGCCCGCACCACAGCAGTTGAAGGAGACGGATCCCCTCCTCTACTGGATGCAAGGAAGGACAGTAAAGTTATTGAGATTAGCTGGTATATGTTAAGTTAATGCCTAAATATTAAAAGTACCATTAATATGGAAAAGTAAAAAGAAAGATTGACCCAAATTGTAGAATTGATCTTTCACAGTAGCTTAGGTTGGAGTGGGGAACCGGATTTCAAACATAAAAAGCACTTGTCAGTATTTAAAAACATTTTTTTCTGCACTTATTAACAAAACAGGACTTGATGTGTGTTTGGAGGAATTTAGTAACAGTGACGTCAAGGCCAGGGCCTTTGAAACTAGTCTCTCATAAATATATGAAAAAGTAAGTGACGAGTGTCAATAAACCAACCACAAATAATTTTTATATTAAAACAGGACTTGTTTTGGGGAGACATCTTCTCCATCCTCAACTGATTGGCAGACTGATTTTCTTGTCATATAACTGCATCCCCCTTCCCTCATTACTTGGTCTGCTGCATTTCCCACGCTTCTGTTTTATTGTTAAGTGGAGCAAATGTGTGTTTGGCATTTTATTAACATGCCCCACTGTTTTAAATACTTCATTTTTATCAATAGTTTTATATTTATTAGCATGTCTTACACTTTGCATGTGCACCTAAGTATAAGTTGAAACATCAAGTACTATTAAACATAGCACATCACCATCTTAGGGGTGCCAGTGGCCTGAGCGAGCAAATGAAAAGAGAGAGTAAAAGAATTGAATTACATATCAAGGGATATAATGAACAGCATTACTAGATTGCTTTCAGAAACTAAATTTTTGGAAGCACTGTTACTATGCACTGCCAGTTCAATGAAGTGTGATATATATTCTCACCGACCTTATATAGCATCCTCAGAAAATATACAAATGGAAAGTTTTTAATTTATTTATTTTTGAGCTGCTTTATTTGCAGAAATGTTATTGCTCTATTAGTTATTACTTTGGGTTACCCTATAACTGTTTTTCATTTATATATTTTAAACTTTAAATGTTTTATTACAGTGCAGTATTCTTGCCCAATGAGTGCCCAGGTTATGCATTTTTCATGAAAATGTTTTGAATTAAGTGGTAGAAAGATGTAGTTGCTAAGTATGAAGTGTTCTTCCTGTGCCAAGCAGTGAATTGATCTTTTTTTTTAATATGGTGCTTTAAATATGCCATTACTATTATCTATAAGGATGATGCCTCAGAATTTGTTAGTGAACTTGCTGATATATTATTTACTATTCTTCAAAACTTTAGTGGCCTCATCCATATAGAGTTACTTCTTCATGTTGAGACAAATTACATATCATTAAGCATTAGAAACTATTAGTTCTTAAACAGTGTTAAACTGCAGTGATGTATCACATTATATGTCTGGCTTGGAATATCATTAATTTTTTTTTTTTTTTTTTTGTTATAAGGATAGAAATGCTATCAGTTCTTATCTTTGTTATATAAAAATGTGATAAAAGCTCTTGTTTCAGAATAAGTATTTATAATTTGTAAAATACTTTTACTGGTAAGCAGTATGAATATATTGCTGTGCTAGCATACTATAGGTAAACCACGAACAAAATGCAGTTGGAGGTGTGATTTACCAAAACAGAAGCTCTACAGCTTTCCCCCTCTTACCGTTAGTTTAGGCTGCCTCTCCTCTCCTTCATAACATAAGCTGTACTGCACTGGTCAACGTATGGAGGGGAGGGAGTCATGTAATGCTTGGATGTTGAGGAGAGGAGACGACTGTGTTCATGCATGCACACACCGACTGCACTTTGTTCGTGATCTATCTGTAATAATATGAGCTATGAACATATATCATGTATAATCATTCACTATGTTTTAAACTACTTAAGAACAAAAAAAAGCCAAAAACTCTGTCATTCAGGAGTGAGGAATGGCAAGAAACAAAAGGAGATGTAAATACTATAACCTCGCTTGTATTTTAGTGGGAAACTGCAAACTTAGTTGTGAAGAAAGAACTTGGCAAGGATATATAAAGAGGGATCTGATTCTGTTCTTCTACCCAACTTAAAAACATTAGTGCTCAATTCAAAACTTTTAATTTTATAGATGCTCACAGCCTTGTGTCCTGAATGAATGAGACTTTACTTCAAAACTAGTATAAGTAACTCTAAATTTAGTATTATTTAGTTGGAAAAATATGTTAATTATGATTCTAAGAACTTTATAACTGTTATTTTTATTTTAAGTTTTACCCCAAACATGCCTATTTTGAGATTTCAAATATACACTTGGACACTTCATACATTTGTTCTCATATCTTTGTTTTTATATCTTTGCATTCTTGCCTGAATTGTTATGTATTTTACAGCCGAAGAAAATAAAACTACGTATAAAGCCTGTTTGTTCACATCACTTTCTCTACCCATGACAAATCCACATACTTGTTATTTATCCCCCTATATCTGTATGTTATTTGTCTACCCACCACAAGAAGGCAAGCGGGACCTAAAGAGGGAGAGCAGTTGAATTATTTATCTGCTCTGGTAGTGGATCGTTTACTACGAAATGAGTGTATGAGAGTACATATGAGTCACTCATTCAGCCAGATTTAATGCTCATTTCTGCAGTAACTGCAGTGATAGGTATTATACATGGGTGAGTTATGTGACAACCTTGTGAACCTAGCATCCTTATATCTGGACGGCGAGCATAAACATTGTGGCCAGCAGAAGTGATTGTTACGCTTTCCTCTGCCTTGCCTTCTTTTGTGGGTGGACAGTACTTATTCTATCCATGTGTCATTATTCAGTATGTTTCTTTGCTTAGGAATAATTTCACATTAAGCAAGAAGTGCTTAATTACATGGAAAATAACATTCAATTATTCAGTTGTGGTAACAAACTCATACAAAGGAGAGAATAAGAAAATAAATGCAAATCTTCAGTCACGTTCATCAGATCTTGCTCCTTTAGTTGGGAAACCTGTCAAGTTGAATATGAAATATTTAAAAAATAAATTAAATGTTTGATATAAATTATGCATTTTAATCCACTCCATATTTCTCCTGCACTAAATTTAGTCTATTTCATATAGTTTATAGTTTCCTAATTATACAAAATTTCATATCATAGGGTATTCGAAAATTGAAGATATAAATTTTGTCAGTGAGGTGCTTTAATTAAAATTGTTAGCACTTTAAAAAAATTAAAAGCAATAAACATTTTGTAAAGTGTAGTTTGGTTTGAGATTCTCTTGAAAATCTTGTCATAAAATATGGGTAACATATACAACTTGGTAGTCATCCAACTTCAGGTTTTTAAATTGTGCTGTGCTCTTTCATACATACATATATTCCTCAAAATCTTGGCATTGACTTTTTGACTGCGGTGCAAGACTTTAAAATATTGTGCATGTTGGAGAAAATAAAAATGCTGATCATTTTAGGCAGTAATTGTGTTTTGACATCAAATCATTAAAGAATGGTATATGGCTATAAACATAAATTGTTTTATATGAATTGAAATTCCTGTGCTCTGTTGTTTTTTTCCCCCCACAGTAAAACATCCTTAGAAAAACCTGATAGATGTAGAATGGAAATTTGAAGAATGAGCTTGCTTAGATTTAAAAAGAATAAAAACAAAAATTGTAACATGTAATGTAAACAGTGGTTAATGAAAAAAAAAAAAAAAAAAGTTTTTCATATTAATCCCTAAGTAAATTGTAAACTATTATAAGCTGCAACTTTCTTCAACTTGTTATGGTATTCATTCGATATATTTGTCAGAGAATAAAGTCTTTGAGTAATTTATAATACCCCTTTTATGTTAATTGGTGGAAATTAATCATGCCTTTGCACTAGCCGTGTATGGGCTAAGCTGGTTATGCTAACTATACAGGTATACACTTTTATTTTCATTACTACTGAGATCCCAATCACAACTTGCATATTAAATTTTTCTTATGCAGCAATCAAAATATTTGCAGAAATTTATCATGCAGTTGTTCATGCATTCAGTTGCAGTAGTAATTAAATAACAGTGAATGACAGCTCCTCAAACACATATATTTTGTATTTTGTAAATTACACTTCCAAAATCTGAGTAAAATTAGTGTCCCAAAAGCTTTAACCTACCATAATTAATACTCTGAATATTCACTTAGAGAAGCTCTGAAAATATACCATTGTTCAGATAAAGACATCATACCCACCAAGGTCAAACCTGCCACCAAAGAAAACTAAAATAAAATAAAATTTTGAGGTCCGTGAGTTAGTATTATCAAGAAGGGAAATCCCTTTAATTTTTCTGTTCTATGGGTGATCTTTACATTGCACGAAATTAATTAATCCATTAAGGCAAGCTGGACATTAAAACTGAGTTTGAATTTATGAGTCACTATGTTTACACTCAGTCTTCACTTATTGTTGTATAATTGAAACGTTTTCAAGATCATTCGATCTCATCATCAGCTGTTTGGTGACTAAATGAACCTCCCTCTTCTTCCACCACTACGGAGCTCCGTCACTCTGCCATCTGGTGTTAGGGGCACTAAGTTTTAATACTTCATTTAATGCCGGGATTTCAAAATTTATAACTTTATCACGGTTTTTGTTTATGAATATTTTTTCCCAAATATCCAATTCTATGGGTGTACTTAAAGATTTTAACAGTTTAATGTTGTGGCCAATGTTGTGGTTTTCTGTCCAAAAATGGTGTGAAACTGCAGATTTTTCTGTTTGTTTCAACTTAATGTTCCTCTGGTGTTCTTTTTGCCTGGTTAACAAATTTCTCTTAGTTTTTCCTATGTAGCTTTTTTCACAGGTTTCACAATTAATTTGATAAATTCCTGATTTCAAATTGTTGGGGATTGTATTTTTCAGTGGTTTATTTAGCAGGTTCCTCAGACTGAATTTGTTTTGGGGTGCTAGTTTTAAGTTTAGTCTTTTGAAGATTTGTTCAAATTTTCTAAAAGCCCATGGATGGTAGGTGAATTTTCTATATTGCCAATTTGTGTTATTAAGTGGTGTGAGAGTGGTATTTTTTTATCTTATCTTCAGTTTTTTTTCCCTCTTCATCATGTTCCTTATGATGGCTGGGTTGAATCCATTTAATACCGCTATGTCTTTTATGTGTTGTTGTTCTTTCAAAAATTCATCCTTACTCAGTGGGTTTTGTATAGCCAGTGAATTATACTTCTAAAGGCAGCTAGTTGATGTGAAACTGGGTTGTATTCATTTTTCTTTATGTAATTATCTATGTGTGTGGGCTTCCTGTATATTCCAAAATCTACACCATGACGATTTCTAGTTATCTTGAGGTCCAAAAAGGGTAGGGTGTTGTCTCTTTCTACTTCCATAGTAAATTGGATTTGTTATCTTGCAGGTTTAGTAATTTTAGAGAATCTTCTCTAAGTTTTTCCGGAATGATAGCAAAAATATCATCAACATATCTCTGCCAAAATTTATAAATCTGTGGGAAGGCCTTTACTATGTGTGTTTCAAAATAGCTCATGTATAGGTCTGCTAAAATAGGCGAAAGTGGGCTCCCCATTGTTAATCCTTTTGATTGTCTGTAGAATTTTTGGTTAAACATGAAGTAATTATTCCTTATGCATAAATCTGTAAGATTGATAATGTCATCTATTTCTCTGGGGTCCGTTGTAGTCTGGGTTAGCCATTTTTTGAGGAATGTAGGTATTTTTTCTACTGGGATGCTTGTAAAAAGTGCCTTAATGTCAAAAGAAACAAGTATGTGATTTTCCGGGATGATGTATTTCTGTAGGTGACTGAGTGTAAACATAGTGACTCATAAATTCAAACTTAAATATGAAGAATACTTCACTGTTAATAATGCTTCTGCTTTCAATATTTATTAAAACTGAGGTTTATGTACAAACTTTAACTGTTGTGGTTCTCAGCAAATATCTTAAGAGTGTAGGTGTTTTACTTTTCTACGTCATGGTAGATTTTACTTTCCCTAAATACTTAAGTGGGGAAGTATTGCATTCTACCCAAAAATTGTATATCAAAATTTTACTGAATAAAAAAAAATAAAAAAGCATTTTTATAAAAGATCCACATGATGTATGTGCATGTGCGCCTAGCATATGTGCATTCATGTACAGAACAGTATAAATAAAAAAATGAAAAGTTGGTTAAATACAAACTGAGCATTTAAGTTTTAACCTTTCCCAAGGATTTGAAGAAAAATTTCCAAGAAAATCCACCCACCCTACATTACCCTTTACATGGAGAAGTTGTTGAACATTTTGATTCTTCTAAAAATGGCTACTGATTTTTTTATCTTAAGTGCTGTATGAAATTATTTTCATGAGAATTAAATCTTATACACTAAATCTAGACAAAATCTTATACACAAAAAATGTAGATCTCATTCAGGCACATAGTTTACGCCATATACAGTTTTTTCAAGAGATAACCACTTTCAACATATTCTTTGTTATTGGTTTTAAAATACACTTTTCTCAAATAGGAAGTTATTCACTTTTTATCCTTGGTGATTCAAAGAGAATGAAACATCAAAGCTGTCACATAATGACCAGCTCTTAAAAGATTGGACTATCACTTAAGCCTATTGTATTCCCTTTCCCATCGTACCTGTAAAAAAAAATGTAATAAAACCATTTCTACAAGCCTTTTTATTTATTTATTTATTTGTAAACATAACAGGTTTTTAATTAAATTTAAAGGGAGTCGATTAGTGACACTAAACAACACTTACTTTTAAATTTTCCCAGAACATGTTTCAGAGACTTTGCCTGCATCGATTGGTTCTCAGATATCCGGTTGACTATGGAGGCAAAGTCTCTGAAACATTAACTTTAAAGAGAGTCGATTAAAGACACTAAACAACACTTACTTTTAAATTTTTCCGGAACTAGTTTCAGAGGCTTTGCCTCTATCATCGGCCGGCTCTCGACTGATTCTCGTTGGTGTAGCTGACGATACCTTGTCACAGGTCTCCTCTGGTGGCGGCTCAAGGAACTTGCTGAATAAATCCTTCTGGGGGATGTCGAAATTGAATACTTTGTTCCTATTTTTTGAAATGAAGATTTGTTCCCATGTGGATAGTTCTTGTTTTCCTGATGTATGTTTCAGTAGTTTTGGTTCTGGATTTATGTTGTGGTTTTTTTCCCAAAAATGTGTGGCAACTGCTGATTTTTCTAATTGTTTATATTTTATGTTTCTAAAGTGTTCCTTTGCTCTTGTTTCTAAATTTCTTTTTGTTTTTCCAATATAAATTTGACTACAGTCATTGCATTCAATTTGATATATACCAGATTTTTTGTTTGATGGAATGGCATCTTTGATGTTTGAGCAAATTAGGTTTTTTAAGGAGAAATGGTTGACTGGTGCTAGTTGAATATTTTGTTTTTTGAAGACTTTTTTGAATTTATCATAGGCCCATGGATGGTAAGTGAATTTTTTGAAAATCATATATATATGGTATATATCAAATTGAATGCAATGACTGTAGTCAAATTTATATTGGAAAAACAAAAAGAAATTTAGAAACAAGAGCAAAGGAACACTTTAGAAACATAAAATATAAACAATTAGAAAAATCAGCAGTTGCCACACATTTTTGGGAAAAAAACCACAACATAAATCCAGAACCAAAACTACTGAAACATACATCAGGAAAACAAGAACTATCCACATGGGAACAAATCTTCATTTCAAAAAATAGGAACAAAGTATTCAATTTCGACATCCCCCAGAAGGATTTATTCAGCAAGTTCCTTGAGCCGCCACCAGAGGAGACCTGTGACAAGGTATCGTCAGCTACACCAACGAGAATCAGTCGAGAGCCGGCCGATGATAGAGGCAAAGCCTCTGAAACTAGTTCCGGAAAAATTTAAAAAAAAAAAAAAAAAAAAAAAAAAAAAAAAAAAAAAAAAAATTTTAAAAGTAAGTGTTGTTTAGTGTCTTTAATCGACTCTCTTTAAAGTTAATTTATCATAACAACACTGTTTTCAACACTTCCAAGAAAGTCTCTGAAACATGTTCTGGGAAAATTTAAAAGTAAGTGTTATTTAGTATCACTAATCGACTCCCCTTAAATTTAATTTATTACAACACTGTTTTCAACACTTCCAAGAAAGGAATTGTAAATAACAGATTTTCTCAATTACAGTGTTTACTTAAAATATACTTTAAAAACAAAATAAATTGTAACATTACTGAACAATAATGAAACAATTAGCAAAAACATAAGAAGAAAATTGGTAACGTTGGTAGATATACAATTTAAACAATCTATAATTGTTAATAATAGTCACACAATATGCAAAATTTGTAAACCTCATACTGAATATATCAATGTCAAATTATGAAATTTGTTATGCTAAGACTATTCTAAGTATAGGTGAATGTTTATATGAATTAGTTTTAACTCATCCACCTTATATTTAATAATTTCTAAAACTTCTTAAAATAAGAGCAATAAATGATAATTTCTTCTATGGTATAAGCTTTTAAATTCAGATATTTGAAGCAGTAAGTCATAAGGAATAAAGTGATAATGAAATTTCTTAAGAAATGCAAATCTTAAAAAATGTATGTCAAATAACTTCAATTTACTGTATTCAGCATTATAAGGACTCCATATAATAGAAGCATTATCTTGACTATGATGAAGTATATGGAAGAATAGCATTTTTAATTAAAGTTCATACAAGAGTGAATAGAGAAAGTGATGTGAGTACAAGCATACAACTTTTTACATGATTTTTTTTTCTAAAACTTGGAAAAAAATATGCTAGTTATGCTCTGTTTTGGTCATTAGTGAATAGATACTATACAACTGATTTTGATGCTCTAAACTTTAACTGGCACAGCAAAATAAAAAATTAAAATTGTGAAAGTATATTTATTAGAAGAGTAACAATTCCATGACATGAACTAATGCCTGTAACAATGAACATTTGGTGCTTGAGAATGTACATTACTGAAAGACTTTTATAAATGGAATATTGATGTGAATTTTTAATGTGTGTTTCACATTTTATGCATTCTCCTGCATAAACATTTTTTGAGTGAAAAACAGAAATTCATTTTTAAGATCAAGAGGTGTCAATTTAGCGCCACCTATGTTAGCTTTTATTTTAAATTAGGTAACCAAACATTTGTAAGTATGTATGACATGATCAAATTAATTTTGCCAATGAATATAATTTTTTTTTTCTAGTCAGCGCATAAAGAAATGAAGTGCTGTGTCCTGCTAGGAAAAGAGTTTGTATATTCTGTATGGAACTAAAAAATTGTATGTGATCATGGAAAAACAAGCTGTAAACAACTGTCTTTAGTTTCTACCAGATGTCTGTATTTTCACACACTGAAATGTTGTCTTGTTTGTGCTTGTTCTTTTTAAAATTATTGCCTTTCTCTCTACTCTGTGATAGAAGTGGGAATAAAGTTTACTTCCACAATTTTATTAGGTTTTACCTTTTTTTTTTTTTTTTGCATAACATTGGAATTTTACATTTTTACACTGTCTAATAAATTGAGTGCATCTTCTATTATTGCTAAATTTCATACTTTTAAAAACAGAAAATAAAGCAGCGCTGAAAAGGAAAAGCTGTTGACACAGCTTTTAAGAATTATTATTGTCTCTTAGCTTTAATACGAGGTACGTCCAGAAAGTAAGTTCTGTTTGGTAATAAAATTAAATTGTGTACAGATACAGAAAAATTATTTGTTGCACAAAATTCTACAACTCTTAAACTGCTTTTTCACATAACTGCCGAAATTTTGCAGGCATTTGTCATAGCGAGGCACAAGTTTTTGTATAGCTTCTTCATAGAAGTTTGCTGACTGTGTCTTCAACCAGTTGGAAACATTTTCTTTCAGCTCTTCATCATTGTTGAAGTGTTGACCGCCAAGAAAAGATTTGAGATGCAAAAACAGATGAAAGTCTCTAGGAGCGAGGTCAGGGCTGTACGGGGGGTGGTCAAACATGTCCCAGCCAAATCCCTGTAGGATGTTTTTCATCGCATTTGCAGTGTGTGGTCGTGTGTTGTCGTGAAGAAACAACACTTTTTGACAACATTCCTCTGCGCAATTTCCTAAGTGTCTTGCAATAAACATCTGCTTTCACAAGTGGTGGGATGTTCAGTCAACACCGACATTGTAAACAAGCACAACAAGCGTACATGGCTGACAGCGATATCATAATGACGCATGTTTCTTCTCCTTGATACAAAACGTCTACTGTGCATGTGCGGAACTGCAATCGCAGCGCTGCAGCGGAGATAAATTGAAACAGAACTTACTTTCTGGACGCCCCTTGTATTAGGTTTAATAGATGCAGTGGCCGTTTTTTAATATGGACTGCTGTGCTGTAGCACACTGATTCTATTCAGTGTTTTAGTTTATTTCCATAAATTAACAGCATAATTTGTTAGAAACAAAGTTGGTATGGCTGCAGTGAATTGTAAACTTTGTTTTCTTAAAAACCAATTTGGCACATCTATTGTTGCAATAACATGCAGTGATCAGCTGGCCACACTGCTGATGCGACGTGCGAGTACATGAGGTAGCATTTAACCAGTATCTTCCCTTTTCTTCTTACCCTGAATGAAGCGGGCAATCGGTTCAGTAGGTGCTCATAAGCTGGCATTGATTTTCAGTGTGAGAAGAGATGCTAATATGGTGTTTGCTTTGTGAGTAATTTCTGTGGAAAGTATTGTATTATGTTTATCTTTTCAGTGCTTCTGTCAGATAATGTGATTAGTGTAATAAACAATTTTGAAGTATTTTAATACAGTGTTGTAAGTAACATTTAGTACAGTAGTGTGAAACCTAGTGACTGATGCTGCCAATATGAATTCTGGGAACTCATTTCTGAAACATCCTTTTCCCATGAGAACTTTTGAAAAAAAAAATTGAAATAAAAAGAGTAGGTCGACCAAATCAATATCTGAATATTATATCAAACAGCAAAGAAAAGCAAAGACCAAACATACAAAAGATGTTTGGTAATAAGGTGTATAAAGAACATGCTTGGATTCGTGGCTGTGATGTAAGAAATACTTTATTTTGCTTTCCATATCTACTTTTCAGTAATCATGGTACGTGGTGCAAAACTGGTATAAGGATCTTGGGCACTTGAAAGACTACATTAAAAACATTCTGAAAATCAAAAGCACCTTAATAATTTGTTGGATTTAAGTGCTAATGGCAATGTGAATATTGATGTGCAGCTCAGTTGAGCCTAATATGACTTGTTGCAAAGGCATAACAAACAAGTGGAATTAAACCTCTATATTTTGTCAAAAGTGAAAAGTGACTGATTGCATAAAGTTTTGCAGAGCCTTTGAGTTAGCCCTAAGAGGACATGATGAATCAGATGATTCGGAAAACCCAGAAGTATTCCTTGATTTAGTAGACTTAATTAGTAGTATAGACTGTGCTGTTAGGAAAAATATGGAGAAGAGTCAAGTATCAAAGTAAACATAAAAATTAACTCAGAATGAATTACTGAAATGAATGCTTGAAGTGTGTCAAGAAATTATTAAAGAAGAAATCGCTCAGGCTAAATACGTAGCAGTTATGGCTGATAAGATGACTGATGTATCACACCAGCAGCAGCTTGCCATTGTATTCAGATACGAACTACGAGGGCTGTTCAATAAAGAATGATCATAATATTTTTACGGTCATAATTTTTGGCACTAAAATTCAATCTTATATTCTGTTAGCTTACTGTGATACAAACACGCCATGGTAGTTTCATTGTTGGTACTCCTGGTTCCCACCTGTGACAACCAGCCAAGTTCAGACATGTTTAGTATCGCCTACCGCTGCAATGGAGGTAACATGCAGTTAAAGTTGATGTTAGAGGAAGATCCGGAGTTTCTTTCAAACGTAATCACTGCTGTTGAAACTTGGCTACATCAATTTGATCCTGAGAGCAAACAGCAAAGCTCAGTGTGGAAATCTCCTTCATCACCAACCCCCCAAAAAGCAAAAGTGGTTGCTTCTGTTGGAAAAGTTATGGTCATCTCATTCTTTGATATTCATGGAATGGTTTAGCAGCATGTTGTACCTGCACACACATCAGTAACTGGACAATACTACATGGATGTCCTGAAAACATTGAAAGTCCATATCAGGCGCAAAAGACCATTTCCATGAAGCAGGCTGGATGCTGCACCATGATAATGCACGGCCGCATATTGCCAATGTTGTTGCTGAATATCTTGCAAAAATCAACGTGAAGTGCATCCCTCACCTGCCCTATAGTCCAGATTTAGCTCCATGTGATATTTTCTATTCCCCAACTTGAAGAAACGCCTTCGTGGTATCATCAGAAAGTGTTGAAGGCTGCGGAGGCGATTTTGAAGGATCTCTCAAAAATGGTGTCCAGCATGTCTTTGAAGACTGGTAGAAATGCTGGGACAAGTGCATCGCATTCAGGGGAGACTATTTTGAGAAGGACCATCAAAATTATGAGGATGAGTAAAGGTATGTTGTCAAAAAAAAATTGTGATCATTCTTTATTGAAAAGCCCTCACATATGGGAGTGTGCATGAACGTTTTTGGGGATTTTTCCAGCCTAGTGGTCAAGATGTAGATGACATTTCTAAATGTACTCTGAATGAGTTAAATTCATTTTTCAGAAAAGATTCCAGCAAGGTTATAGCTCAAACATACGATGGTACATCTGCTATGAGTGGATCAATTAATGGTGTTCAAGCTAGGGTTTAAGAACACGATCCTCTTGAGGACCAAAGCTATAAATTTGTGTCTTAAAATTTTGAACTAATGTATTACGAACTTGTATACAAAGACCATTTATATTTTTAACTGACCTATTGAATCCCATTATTGTAGTCTTTTGGACATTACATTTCAAATTCAGAGTTTCAAAATAATTAAGAAGTGTGAAAGTTTAAGTGCTTCATATTTCTAAGCAGTTCTTCGTCTGTTTTTTCCCAGCAAATAGCTGTAGTATCACCAGCATAAGTAATAATAGTACTATTTTTAGGAGGCATATCATTGTTGAGCATTATTCCATTCATTATTGATATGATTTACATTGGAGAACATTAATTTATAAAAACAAATAAAATCATATTTATAATCCATGCTAATTGATAGCATTTATATAGCCTACAGACATGTCCAATTTCAAAAATTAATTTTTGGTCCCATGCAATTCCACCTTAAGCAAATTTTATTATATTTTAAATAAATTGCAAATTGTAAATGTTCTACATTTTTATGCAGTGTGTATAATTTTGCCATTTATCAAGATTACCCATATGAAATCTTTTTAGAGTGAAGAGGATTTCATAGGCTATTCCTAAACAGTTAAAAATATTAATTTTATTTGACTATAAGCATTTTAACTATAGAGGATTTTAATCAAAACATTTTGAAGAAAATAAAAAAACATTTGAAAATTTTCTATAGAGGATAGTTTGCAATTGAGAAATTTGTCTTAAAATCTTTGAAAGCTACTGCAGTTAAACACTAGTACTCGATGCTCCACATACTGCTAATATAATATACTATTAATGTTTACCTAGAATGTATTTCGTTAGGATCTTCCTAACATCCTCAGCTAATGTTGAGATTAGGAAGGTCCTAAAGAAATGTGTTCCAGATAAACACTATGGTACATTGAGTACTAAATCAATTCAAAATTATATTAATTTTGTGCTTCATTGTAACATAGACCTTACTCATTAAGAATTGTTATTTATTCAACTTTTTATTTATTAAAAGATGCTCATGCACATACAAACCTTTATCTTAAAATCTGTACTATTAAATTCACATGAATTTCTCAGCTCTATCTTCCAAAAACTATTCTTAAGAAATATATCTTCATGTTGGAGATAAATGTTCATCATAAATTTTGTTATAGGTATAAAAAAGAATACAATGGGCTAAAACTAGTCAAATATTTAAAAAAAAAAAAAATAATTGGACTGCTCTATTACTGCTTTGGAATTCAATGCTCCTTGCTGACCACAAGAAGAATTGAATACTTGAAAAAAATATGTGTATCTAAAACTTGAAACCAATAACAAAGAATATAAAATAAGACCTGAAGCTTACCTGGCGATGAATATGCTCAAGTTTGTCTTGGGAAGCAAGCCAGCAATGTTATAACATTTAATAAATATCCTGATGATGGGAGAGATGCACACTCCCGAAACATCGATTTCTAATCGTCTTTTCACCTGGCTTGCCTCCCAAAACAAACTTAAGCATATTCGTCACCAGGAAAGCTTCAGGTCTTATTTTACATTTCTTTATGGGAAGGATAACTACCAGGAAATTAAAACAATCAACATCTTTGAGAGAAGAAGGGCAAACTGCTCAGCTCTCTTGCATTTCTAGATTTGTGGTTATAACATTTAATAAATATCCTGATGATGGGAGAGATGCACACTCCTGAAACATCGATTTCTAATCGTCTTTTCACCTGGCTTGCTTCCCGAGACAAACCTGAACAAAGAATATTGTGACTGTGGGTTCGTAGAATTAAAAGTCCAAGTTGCAGATATTCCAAATCTTTTTTTGTTTGCATAGAAATACACTCCATAGCAGCTGAATTACATCACAATCTCCAACAGCGTTCTGATGCACCAGTTTACATCAGCTCTTTTTTTTTTTTTCCTTGTTCCATTTATACCCTGCCTTTAACTGCTATGGTCATATCGGCGGCCGTTCTCCTTTGGAACATACTGAAGGTGTTAACTCATTTTCTTTGGTTTTTAATCATTAGATCACGCACACATTCACACTCTCATTTATACTTTCAGACTCTGGGGAAGATGGGGAATTATCTTGGTCGGAGAAAAATCCCCACCCCCACCGCCAGGAATCGAACCCAGGACCCCTAGCACGGCAGGCAGGTGCTCTACCGACTGAGCTACGGGGCCAGCCACATCAGCTCTTGTTACAACACTTCACAGCTGTTTACTACTACTACTCTTGGCGAGTTGTCGCCTTTTTAAATAACTCATTAATAAATTCTAGATATTTCCAGAATAATAAAGAAACCCAATATTCTATCACCTTCCAGAAGCGTAACTTAATCTATGCCGGCAAGTCCTTTATCTCAGCTATCTTTATTTGCCGGCTCTTTGTGTACACTAGCCGTGCTATCGTAGATAACGGCTTCGCGACAATATGTTGTAAACAGTTTGCATAACAAATCAATTTTGACAAATTGTGCCCCTTAATACTTTTTATAAAAAGACTGAAAATTATTCTTTAATAAAAAATACCCCCTGCCATCTGACTCATTAATGTGAAATCTATCTGCATCCATAATATTTGTAAGCTATTCCACTGCCATTTCTGTCAGTACCCTTAACAACTTTAATCACCAGTAATTTGCAACACTGCAATATTGGCACTATACACTACTGCAGTTTTACTATTTAAAGTTGCACAAACAGATTGATAAACCATTTACTTTTATTATTAATTTCATATTCATATACTTATGGTGCAGAGTTGTTTGCATATTTTGGCAGTTTACACCATATTTATCTTTGGTCTAAGTATTTAGGTCTAGAGGGTATATATTTTGCCAAAACGTGACAAATTTCAATGGGAACTGTTCTCCTTTGCCATTGGATTGTAACCATTTGCCAACAAAAGGCGGCCCTCATAAACAGGGCAAGAGGCAATGTAAAAAGTCTTCCAGTTCCTTTATTTCCTGCAGATACATACCTAGTAAACCCAAACCTCAAAGTAATGCTACCTTGACAGAGGAGAGGGGCACAGGTGTCATGTTTTGGAGAAAAACATGTAAACAGTCTCAATTTGTACATATAGGTAAAGAAGAAAAAATTCCTGAGCTACACTGTCATGCTAACAGTTGCTCTATGCAACTACTAAAAATGTTTATTCTCTACTCAAGGATGCTGGTAAGGTGAACGCCTATTGATTCCGTAATCCATTGCATTGTGAATTAGCTTTATTTCATTTTCAATGAACATTAAATAGCATAAAATTTCTGTAACAAATCAATTCATATACCACTGACTACATTTCTTTATTAAGATCACAATATAAAATATCAAGAAACTTATAAATATTTAATAGATACATATATGTTTTACTAATATCTTCACAACAACTTCAATTTTCCTGTAATTTGATCAATTGTTATGGCTTTTCCTGGACCTATTCCTAAAACTGTCACAGTGCCTCTGTCTACCTGAGTCCTGCCTGCATCTCTGACTAAATATGAAATAAGTCCTGCTGATTTGGCTCTGCTGTCAAGTTCTATCAAACATTGCTCTCCATCTTCGTTTGGCTTTAAAACCACTTTGGGTTGGCCCATTATTTGCCACAGTTTCAGAGCATCTGGTGAAGAAGCCATAGCTTGCTGGTAACAACTAACTGCTGCATGTGCACACTGTGAGGCTATTTTTCCTTTGGACATTCCTAAATCTGTTCGAACAACAAGAACTAATTTCATACTATTCTGCCCATGAATGCCATCAATGAATGATCGAGCAAGTGCTATAACCTGAGAAGGACGAAACCTTAAAATGTAGCTGCCTGCAAAACCAACCAATAAACCTGTGAGCAAGTTTTCATAGTCGAAAGTAGAATTAGTCTTTGCCATCACTCTGCTTTACACTAGTACTTTTTCTCTTGTGATATTCTGTCATACAAAGTTGAAATTGTTTTAATACATCTTGGCATTTCCTCCAATCTCTATGTTCTGCTGCACATTCCTGAAAAAGTAGAAATTAAACTGTTATATTTAAAGAAATAAAATAGTGTGATGCTAAATGAGTTATTTTTCTAGTGATTTACTGAGCATGTTGGTTAATCAGCAACTATCTGCCAGTGATATTTAAATAGTGCATTTAAATCAATTTGAATCCATTTTGTGCATTCTGAATGATCCATGTTTAAATAAAAAATTGTACATTTGAAATATGACTGGCCTAAATTCCCTCTATTTCACTTGAGCTTAAATAGTAGCCTCCTAAATTGTGACAGCAAACTGGTGTTATATAATATTAATTTAGCAAATAATGATATAAATAACTCATAATTTTCTGAGCTTTACTCTCGAGATGAATGAATTGCACTTTTTGGGGAATGGATGCTAAGATAGTTTTATAAGGCTCAATAATTAATTATACAATTTGTCTATCTATATGCACTAGAAACATGCAAAAAGAAGTAGACATTCTTCCCTTCAAAAGTTCCTAAAATATTCTTGGCTACTTTATTTTTGACCTCAATAATACAGAGATGCAAACTATTATTAAACTATCTGGAAACCCAATCACTGTGCAATATAATAATTGATACAAAAGTGAAAATAAGGAGTATAGGTACATAACACAGAACTATAACTTTCTGCAATTTCTTACTAAAATAAATTATATTAAAAACAGCTGCTCCTATATCGAGATTTAACTGTATTGGAACACCACAGTGAAGCGAAATAATTTTAATTTATAGATGAGTCATATTTATTACACATTTGCTTCACTTTCGTACCTATTTTGAGGACATGTTTCGCAAATCATCGTTTGCATCTTCTGCTCTTATGCGACTCAGTGAGCATAAGAGCAGAAGATGCAAACGACGATTTGCGAAACATGTCCTCAAAATAGGTACAAAAGTGAACCATATGTGTAATAAATACGACTCATCTATAAATTAATAACAGCTTCTCCTTTTCAAAGCAATTGCTAGAAAACTTCAAATGACAAATACCTCGCAAGTTATTTTCGCATACATGTATATGAATACCTATGGTTGTAATCTACATTTATGTTATGTGACTGACAACATTGTCCTGTGACATTTTCCCAGTTTTGATGAAAACAGGCATATTATATGGAAGCAAACATGCTGATTTCGAAAATGATAACAGTTTTTACATAACACATACCATTTTTATTAAATTCAATATTTTATATGTTGAGCACTATGTATAATTGCAATTATATATGTATATTTTTGCAGCAAAAGATGAATAATACTATAACATATTTTGCATCTTCAGACTACATATAAACCGCCCCTTCTGTGCTTCCCTACACTGTATCCTATATCTTCCTAAGCGATGAGCTGATGTCTGATGCAACACAGTAAAACTGTCAACTGCTGCACGATGAACTGACATGTACACTCACCCTTTAGGGACTTATATGTCTTAAAATCTCATAACTTTAGCTGCTTTCTATAACTTGCAGTGATCAGTAATGCCATTCCCACAAAAGGTTCATCATTGTTATTTTGCACTTTTCAGCGATAGCATGTTTTCACTGTGGCAATGCACCATCCATGACGTCACGTCTGCCATTTGTCTCTGCCATTATTCTGCATTTTAACAAAAAAGTTTTGTTTCCCAAGGTTGGCTACATCATCATTCCACTCACTTTCTTCTTGGGCAGCCAGCCAGATGAAAGGATGATTAGATATCAATTAAATATCATTTAAATATAATTTAAATGTCTGCAATGGTTTGGGGAATTTCACCCTACTCTCTCTTTTAGCAGATTAGATTTGATATTACGTTTGAAACTGACATCATTCTACCTATATACTCAAAAGGCAAAAGAATCAAGCACTGCCAAGTTACGTCAACTCTAATAAGTGATCATATAAAAAGTTAATTGCATTATGTTCATGGTAATCCTGGGTTAAGACTTTTTTTTTTTTAATTTACGTCCTCCAACGTTAAGTCATATCGGACGGTGAATGTATGGGGTGAAATGATGCTCAAATGAGTCCAGGATCCATGGAGCTTAGAGTTACCTGACATTCGTCTTGAAGGATAAGGGAAACCCCGGAAAACCCCTTTCCCCGGTAACTCACCCTGACCGAGATTCGAACTCGGGAACTCTTGAACGTGAGGCAGACACGCTACCATCTACGCTACCGAGGCGGGCAGGGTTAAGACAATGCATAGATGTGCTGGAGCCATGTCAGTAAAAATTACTAATAAAAATTAACTTTTATATGACCTTGACAGTTGCTAATATCTTAAAATGCATACTGTTGCTAAATATGCTCCGACTGGATTCCTGACAGCCTCAATGTGTTTTAATGAACTTTATTTTGAGAGCGTTTATCTACAAAAATGAACATATATCAACTTATCGGGGTTAAACTTCAAATTATTATTTCTAAAATAGCTTGCACTGATAACCTAAACGAAGCACTAAAGTATAAGAAAGATCCTCAATTGAGGTTAGAACTAACCTGTACTTTATAATGCAATTCAATGCATCCCGTTTCTTTTAGCATTTGCTCAACGAGATCAACATCGTTTTTCTCGCTATTATCCTTAATTCCTATAATAGTCATTGTAACGTTTTTATAAAAGAACTATAATCCCATGTTTACTTGTTATAAAGAAAACCTGATGCCACAGAAAATTTCACTCTGTTGCAACATCACAAAACACAGCACGAATCTTTTTATAGGTAAACCCGTCAGGCGCCAGAGTTAATGGTGATGTGATGATGAGTATTAAAATAAATGATTGTTTATTATTATTATTATTATTATTATTATTATTATTATTATTATTATTATTATTATTATTATTATTATTATTATTATTATTATTATTATTATTATTATTATTATTATTATTATTATTATTATTATTATTATTATTATTATTATTATTATTATTATTATTATTATTATTATTATTATTATTATTATTATTATTATTATTATTATTATTATTATTATTATTATTATTATTATTATTATTATTATTATTATTATTATTATTATTATTATTATTATTATTATTATTATTATTATTATTATTATTATTATTATTATTATTATTATTATTATTATTATTATTATTATTATTATTATTATTATTATTATTATTATTATTATTATTATTATTATTATTATTATTATTATTATTATTATTATTATTATTATTATTATTATTATTATTATTATTATTATTATTATTATTATTATTATTATTATTATTATTATTATTATTATTATTATTATTATTATTATTATTATTATTATTATTATTATTATTATTATTATTATTATTATTATTATTATTATTATTATTATTATTATTATTATTATTATTATTATTATTATTATTATTATTATTATTATTATTATTATTATTATTATTATTATTATTATTATTATTATTATTATTATTATTATTATTATTATTATTATTATTATTATTATTATTATTATTATTATTATTATTATTATTATTATTATTATTATTATTATTATTATTATTATTATTATTATTATTATTATTATTATTATTATTATTATTATTATTATTATTATTATTATTATTATTATTATTATTATTATTATTATTATTATTATTATTATTATTATTATTATTATTATTATTATTATTATTATTATTATTATTATTATTATTATTATTATTATTATTATTATTATTATTATTATTATTATTATTATTATTATTATTATTATTATTATTATTATTATTGTTGTTGTTGTCGTTGTCCTTAATAGATTGATTACAACTTACAATTTCTGACGCAGTCAATTTTATACAACATTAAAAGCTATTCTACATGTGAACCCTTAATCACATCAGTAAGATAAGCATTTTTAAGATGATAAATAATAATAGAAAGTACAAGTACTGAGTCATGGGATAAAAATCCAATATTAGAATCCATACAATTCAAACTACAAAATTATATTCTTGTCGTTATGAATATTCTTGTCATTATCTTGTCATTTATACTGTATAAGCATTTGTTTATGAGAAAAGCCTTTAACCACCTTTTGAAATTCTGTCTTCAGAGGCTAGCTACTGATTTAATTTCAGATGGCAATTTACTTTAAAGCTTAATCTAGTACATATATGTATGTACATCCTTTTGGGAGGCAGTTTTAACTGTATATGTCCTGTGTTTATAACTACACTACTCCTACAGTAGGACGTGTAGAAGTAGATCGTTCGGCTCTTTGGTTACAAGGCATATTTGCACAGAACATCAAACTATTCTTACTTGATAGTTGTTTTATTGGTGAACGTTGTATCTAGTGTGGATCTACTGGATCTAGACATCCGCCTCAGACGCCAGATAGTGGATATGAATATGCCTATATATTTATAATGGTACCACCACCACCACCACCACCACCACCACCACCACCACCAGCAGCAGCAGCAGCAGCACCAGCACCATCACCACTTTGCGGGTGAGGCCTCCGCGACTGTCACAACTGCATTTTGCATTTCCACAAAATCTTATTTTAAAAAATGCTACATGTTCTATACGCAATATGAGTACATTCCATGAGCTTGTACCTAACTTGTATCAAACTAAGAACAAATGAATGCATTAAAAGATTCAGATTAGTGGTGAATTTGGGTAACGATAAAAGAGCTGCCGTCGCCAAACTAACCACATTCGCTAGAGGCTGTTTCTCGTTTACCAATGTACTGGATATAGGACGGAGTGACTGCGATCTCTAACTTGAGTTTTTTTTTTTAATTGATATGCACATTACCTGATAGAACCCCAAAGAGGAAACTTTGATCCTTGAGTTTGAAAATGTGTTTCCATATTGCAAGGCAGTTTGTGTTTGACGTGAATGCGTCCGTAGTAGACGCGCGAGAGGCAGACTTTGCTTGGGTGTCGGCGTGCGCATTACTGGGTGTACTGGAATGTCCTGCGATCCAAAGAAGGTGAAGAGTATTATTTCTTTGATGAAGTGAGTATATTTCGTGAAAGTATGTTTCCTAACAGTCTAAGATGAGACAAATATAGAAGTTGGTGGGAGTTTGTATCCCACTACTGGAGTTAGTGCAAAGGAGAATGTCTGAATTAGATTTGAGGCGTGGTAAAGATCCGTCGGTACAAAATATCTCAGTAGAAAAGGGATAGGAAGTGTAGAGCTGACCTAGAGTGGATAGAAGCTTTTTCGGAGTATTGAGGTCGTGTTGTTACGAAGTAGAACGGAAATTAGGGTCCGAAGGAGAATCTGAAGATAATAAAGGTAGTATATTGGTGGTCGCTTATGCGAAATCCCGCTCTAAACCACCTTAAATGCTCTAAAACAATCAAATATCCGGTGTCTGTATCTGAGGTCCTGTTTTGTAACGTAAATATGTTTCCACACTCAATTGTGATATAGAATAAAGTGGAATTTCTGTGGAGAGAAATAATTTTGCAATGAAGTAGTTGGTGAAAACCAATAGACGATCTGAAAATTGTAGTATAGCGAGTTCATCAAAAACTTAACCGCCAACTCCTAAGATTATTTTGCCAATTTCATAGAGGGCAGAATTAATTTTAATTTGTCAATTCGTTGGGTATTTAGTGACAGCAATAATACAGTTCAGTTTGGGCCACTTGGGTAAGTGAGGGGAGTCCTGCATGTTTGATCCAATTGATCTGCCTAGAGGTTATTATACGGTTATACCTTATCCCGAAAGACAAACGTTAGTAACTGTACACTCTATGTACCCTGGACTCATTTGAGCATCATTTCATCCATTTCATTCATCGTCCGATATGACATATCAAGGCCGACTTTACACTTGTATTGGAGGACGTAAATTAAAAAAAAAAAATCACAGAACACCAACTGCTTGGATCAATACAGTAGCACCAATGTACCAAACAAAAATTGTTAATGATTGCAACTGTCAAGGTTGGATCAATTGATATGTATGAACTAATACAGCAACACCAACATACCAAAACTAAAACTAATGCCAACCTCGCTCATAATGTGAAATAGTAAAAGAAGGGTTTAAGTGGTCTAAGTTTAAATGATGCTAAATATTTATGTTTATTTTGATCTGGGATATGTTGTACAGCTCTACTTTCCTATATGTAATCCAATTTTGTGAATATATGAAATAAAATTTACTCAGCTCCAGACTCTATTTATGGGTATTTGGGCTTTGAATATTCAGCTGTTAAGTATAACCTTGGCAACCTAAATTGTTCAGTCTTTCAGTCACCTTCCAGCTTTATGTTTTATCCACACCGACAGATAGTTTACATTCGTAAATAATGTAAAGTGGAAGTTGTTAGGACACACCTGAAATAGAAAATGTCTTCATAAGCTCTCGGATCTCGAGAGAAATAAATCAATGATGACGGCGTCAGTGTACTTATTAAAGTAACGCGGTAAGGTTTGTCGTATTATTTAAAATGAAAGAGGAATTAAAAGTACGACTAATAACGTAGAATTATTCGATAAATATCTGTGTGAAAGTAAGAAGTGTACGCAAAACCTGGACACCGAATTGAGGTATGTAAAATTTTCTGGTGGCCAATTTTAGTATATTGTACATTTGTGAACTTTAGAAGAAGCGATATATTATAAAAGCATTTGAATTAACATCCGTGATATATGTTCTGAAGCTTTAAAGTGAAGGAAAGTAGATGTTTATTTTAAGAAGCTGCCCTGTCTTAAGCTTTTAAGTAATTAGATAGCTATTTTGTGTGAATAATTGAGATGTTTTGCGAAGACATTTAATACGTAAACCATATTAAATATGCACGGATGCATATCTTTGAATTTACATGCTCTCATGGAGTTTGAAAGTTTCATTTTGTGTTGGGATTTTTTTATCAGTAGGTAGGCATATTTTTAATTAGTGTTCCCTGCTCCTAATGAAAATTCGTATATACAGTTTTGGAAACTAGGATAGATGTGTTTTTTTGTTCATTCATACATTTTAGGTTATAGATTTAGTTTATAGATTTTAATATTGTTTAATATGGAATGCAAATACATACACCTGAATTAGACTTATAAATAAAGTTAATAATTATATGAAGGAAATGATCGGAAAATTTATGTAGATGCCTGTAATGAAACTGTAAACTATATTCTCAGATACTTCTCCAGAATGGCGAAATAACCTGTGTAGGGGGTATCTAAATATAAAAGGAGGGTGGGCTTAAATATCACTTTATTAGATGTTTATTTGCTTATTGCAATATTAGATACATAACTTGCTGTTGTTTGCAGTCTAGTTCAAAATATAATCTAAACTCTGCTAATCTTGTACATATGTATGCCATTAAGTATCTCTTCTCTGAAGATGTATGTCTAACTTATTAGTTCCAGTTGCACAAATCCGAGCTTGTAGTGTATTGTGGTCTTTACAATTTTTACTGTCTTATCTTATCCTAATTTATAACTCTTTTTGAGTTCCCTCGCTATATATTTATATATCTTTCTCTTGGTCATTATTATGTATTTCCCTCTAACTTTGCCCAAATAATTCCCCATAAGTTTTATATTTCTCTCTCCTTTTAAAATTAAAATTTATGTGTAGGTACTGTACAGGACCAAGCTCTGTGTGTCATTTTGAGTAAACCTCCACCGCAGTCTATGTCCTATTACTACAATAGCTACTTTTTAATTATGCTAAATTGTATGTAATAATACTGAAGTTAAACACAAACAGTGAGGATTTGAAGTAAAATAATTGTGCAGTGTAAAATATTACACCATTGGAAACAATGTGGATGTCATGTAGTCTCACAATGTTCTTAAACCACATCCTTCATGCACAGAGTCACATCCTTCAGCATCCTGAGTACTGTCATGTGCATCATCAATGTTGAAAGTAGAAACGTAGAACGATACAGTGTCTACCGTTGTCAGTTGCCTATAAATCCCTTTTTGAGAAGAGTTTCTCCATCAGATTTCTTTGCATCAATTACAGCTTACAGGTGGCTCACATATTGTTCTTATTCCTTCTTTAAAATCAGGATATATAGTGTGCTTTGATCATTACATTTCTAAGTCAGCCATATTTTGAGAAAAGTCATATTTGTCTATCTTCTTAGACTTTCTTCAGTGCTACTCTCTTCGTTTATCCTTTCATTTTTTTTTTAGCTGTGATGTTAGTAATTTATAATCTCTTACCACCCAGTTCTCTCCAAGAATTTTGACACAGGATCATAAGTATACAAACAAATTTGCATGGTACCAACCAGGCTTACAAGCTTGAGAAAGTTGTACTAAAACTTAATGCTTTTTAATTTGATCATTTTTGCCAAAAGAATAAGATTTCTTTTAACACACTTCGAAAGGGAAAAAAAGATGAGGAAAGGATATGAAATACCTTGGTTTTGATCAATAGTAGTATAGAATCCATACTTATAATCAAAACATACTTAAATAAATCTTTTGTTAAAACTGGTTCAGAAAACAATCTATTAACATACTGCTATTAACATGTTAATATCTTTTAACATACTATTTATAACCTTCTGCACACAAATGACAATGCTCCTTCGTTCTTTCTTTGCATACATAGTTTGACATTGTTACGTTACTTTCTGTTACAGGTTCTTTTTTTTTTTTTTTTTTTGTAATTTACGTCCTCCAATGTTAAGTCATATCGGACGGTGAATGAATTGGGTGAAATGATGCTCAAATGAGTCCGGGGTCCATGGAGCTTAGAGTTACCCGACATTTGTCTTTCATGATAAGGGAAAACCCCGGAAAAATCCTTATCCAGGTAACTCACCCTGACCGAGATTCGAACTCGGGACCTCTTGAACGTGAGGCAGACATGCTACCATCTATGCTACCAAGGCGAGCTTCTGTTACAGTGGCGTAGTATGTAGTGTTCTTCATAACCTTTTACAGATACTCATCTCCAAAAAGTATTTGTCTAATATAAGAGTTTGTTTAAGGTTGTATAGAAGTGGAAAATTGTCAAAATAAGTGCAGCAGGGACATTGGCTTGTTTGTTTGTTTGTCTGTTTGTTTGGTCCTATCATTGAGCAGAGCTCTAGGACATTGAACATGTCATACAGAAAACAGCCCTCACCAAAGCAACATAAAACATTTTAACTTCCACCACCATATATCAAAATATGTCTTGTTTTTGTATTTGTTTTTCTGTTTTTAATTGTATTGCCACCAACAAACCTATAACATATGTAACATTGTAAGAACTATTTGGCTTGTTTATTAATGAATGAAAAAGAGAATACAAGAAATAAACTAAGATTGTGATTTACGTGAACATAGTAAACAATTAATAAGTAAAGACACAATTTAAGAATCAAAATAAGTATTCATCTGTTATTCTAAAAATGCCACTCTGCATATTGAATGTTATGCTTAGTACTTAGTAGGCCCTCCTTTCCTCTTTATTACCTCTTGTATTGTCCTAGGCATGATTTTTACCAGAGATTCTGTTGTCTGCACTGCATTGTTTCACCATTCTCCTATTAGAGCATTTTTAGATAATTTCTGTTGGATATGCACTGGTTTTGCATGTTTTTGTTGAGTATGTTCCATAAGTTGTCTATCGGATTAATGTCTGGGGATTGCTGAGGCATTGGCATCCAGCAGGCAGTGATAGGTAGACAGGCGGTTGGGCAGAACATTTATTGCTGACATTGGTGTGCATAACATCAAAACCAATATAATATATATAAGTTATAAAATTCATCCACTCTATAGAGAGATTTGGCCATCAAACATGTCTTGATTGCTGACTTAAAAGAGTTTAATGAAAGAGTTCTTAAGTGAGATGAAATATAGTTAAAAAATTTAATTTATAAAATTCAAAACTGTTTTATGTAACACTGTATTTATGTATGAGCAGTTTCTAGTGGGACAACTGTGTATTGAAGAACAATATGTATATTGATGAATGGTTTTCTTCACATAAAGTAAACAGCTCAAGACAAACATGACGGCAAAGTCGATATACCAAGTTTGATTAACAGAGGTCTTGTATGAGACCTGGTTGGTACACTACATAAAATTCTAACTACTTTCTTCTTTACCTTATCCCTAGTATACCACTTATCGTGGTGTTGGAGGATTTTTGTTCCTCTATCTCTTAAGGTTGGGTCTGAGGAACCAAAGGTTTTGGATCTGATAGAAAATCAGGATGGGTGATCAGCCTGATGCCTGATGTGAGGGTGAGAGAAATGGATGATGTATGAGGGCAAGATATATGATGGGAAAGGTGATAATGGAGTTGTTGGTGGAATGAAGACGGGGGAGACCGAAGATCCTGGAGAAACCTGCACTGGTGCCATGTTGGCCACCACAGATCTCACAGGATCAAACTGAGGCCACCTTGGAGAGATTCAAGCGGTCTAACTGCTCAGCCACGGCACGGCCTAATCTAACTCTCTTTTGTAATAAAAACAATTTAAGTGCAGAAGTATGATTTCCCCAGAGAATTGTTACATAACTAAGAAGGTATGGATTTGGACGTAGTATACTGCCAATAAAGATTCAGTATTAAGATTTTCTCTATGGATTTTCATACTAAATAACACTCTACTAGTTTTAGCAGATATATATTCAATATGAATTTGCCAACCTAGCCAGATTCAACAAAAAATACCCCAAAATTTCACCAATCTATTTGATTCAGATACTGGACTAAGAGAAATGTCTAGTTCAGCTGTCTTCCCAGCATTTAGACTGAGCTTATTAGCACTGCACCACATTCTTTTCTTATACTAGACATAAGCTTTAGGTTTGCCTTAGTAAATTCTTTAGTTTTACTTCATACAAATGAGCTATATCATCAGCAAAGGGGTACTTATTAGGGCACAAATCCTTAATTGCAAAAGGCAAATTGTTTATATAAATAATAAACATAACTGGATCCTAAGAGACTCCATATTTCTGCAGTTTGAATTCAAAGTTACCATTGCACAAAAATAAAGGTAATGCTATTTGCGCTAAATCCATATAATTACAGTTTTTTTTACAAGTTACTCGTGTGAAACTGTTAAAAGCCTTTGGCAAATCCAAAAATCAACTACAGTTCGGCCGTTCTATCTCCGGCTCTGACATTTCTCGAGAGGGGGAAGCAGGCTGTTGCCAGTTCTTTAGCGGGAATTTCAAGCAGAGGAACAATGCGTATTTTAAATATTTCATGTATTTGCATATTTCACGAACCAGTAGCCATATTATAATAACGATAATAATAGGACTTACGAACACTAAACCTCGGAATTCACGCACGAAAAATATACCAAAGAAAGTTCACCAAAGCAAGCCGCTATTAGGCCACGTGGCTCAAACAAATTTAAGCTGGCAACACGGTGTTGGGTTCGGGAGCCACGCCTACCAGCGACAATGCTGATTGGCGCTAGCAGACAGTTTTAACTTCCTGACCACGACACCGGATGTAGAGACTCCCAGTACTACCAACAGATGCAGTTAGTGTGTGTGTGAAAGGTGTGAATGAAATATTCGAATAGAGTGGTGTTGTAATAAATATCTTGCATTATGATGAAATTTTAAATTGTATTTCAGTATTTTAAACTTAATATAGTCCTATATTTTCATTCTAAAGATAATTTTGAGGATATGTTTTCAATTGCTCATTACTGTATGTTGGTACTATTAGGTTTCCCCTTCCACCTTTTACAGTCGCAAAACGTCAGAGCCGGAGATACAACGGCCGGACAGTAGAGACGAAATTCGTACCAAAGTTGCTCAATTTCGACCAAAAGCACCATCGCATTAACGTTGTTAAGGAGCTGCTGAACTCTGCCAGCAACGACCCAGATTTACTCCAGAGGGCCATAACTGGTGACGAATCATGGGTTTATGGTTATGACATGGAAACTAAAGCTTAATCATACCAATGGATGCTGCCACACAATCCAAGACCGAAAAAAGCGCGCCAAGTTTGGTTTTGCTTGCAGTTTTCTTCAATTGCAGGAGCGTGGTGCATCATGAGTTCTTGCCACATGGTGGAACGGTCAATAAGGAATATTACCTGCAACTTATGCGCAATTTGCGCGAAGCAATCCGCCAGAAACTCGTGGATTTGTGGAAGTACAAATATTGGCTTTTGGACCATGATAACGCCCCTGTTCACACATTGTTGCTTGTGCCCGATTTTTTGTTGTTGCCAGAAACAACACACTTATGATGCCGCAGCCACCGTACTCCCTCGACCTGGCCCCCTGCGATTTTTTTTTTTGTTCCCAAAACTAAGGAGACCTATGAAAGGGCAACGCTACGCCACGATTGAGAAGATAGAGACGGCATCGATGGAGAAGCTGAACAAGATCACAAAAAAAAAAAAAAAACAAAAAAAAAAAAAGTGCTTCGAGGATTGAAAAAGCCTCTGGCACAATATCTGGTGGGGATTACTTTGAAGGGGACGAAATAGATATTAATAAATAAATACTTTTTGAACAGACCTCGGACATCGTTGAACTGCAGCAGCAAGCTTTGTAGCACTTAGTTTTGGATTTTTCTTGACTTCTCAAAATAGCTGTCGTTTTTACAACTTGTATAAAATCACAAAATGGCCACTTCTTGATTGGTCTGCGTAAGCTTTGCATTGATAGAATCTGTATATAATACTCTTCAGTGTACTGGTGGGTCTGCCACTAGTTTCTCCGATTTCTTGAAAATATTTTCCTTTTCGAAACAATCTGATGCTGAATTTTCTTTCTTCTTTTGTGGTTTCGCAACATTTTCGCCACTGCTTTGGAAATAGCGATGAAATTATCGACTGCAGTGGAACAAACACACTGCATAAGAAGAGGGAGAAGGGTATTTCAGAGATCTTTGGTTTTGTTTACTAGACGAATAAATAGCGTTTTATTTCTAAATGAAGATAATTAGGCAGTGTAATGAAATACAAGGGCTGTTCAATAAAGAATGATCATAATTTTTTTACGGTCATATTTTTCACACTAAAATTCAATCTTTATTATATTCTGTTAGCTTAATGTGAAACAAACACGCCGTTGGTACTCCTGGTTCCCACCTGTGAGAACCCGGCAAATTCAGACATGTTCAGTATCGCCTACCGCTGCAATGGAGGTAAGACGCGAAGAACAATATGCGACTTTCGTCTCAATAAATCTTCAGTTGAGGCCTATACTATGTTACAGAAGGCCTATGCAGAGTCTGTTCTTCCCTACAGCACAGAACGAAGGTGGTTTAAGTTAGTGCCCTTACGGAAGAAAACATCAACACTGCTGCTGCCATTGTGAGAGAGGATCGACGAATTACCTTAAGATCACTTTCTGAAATACTGAACATTTCATTGGGTGCTACATTTCCGTGAAGCAGACTGGATGCCGCACCACGATAATGCGCAGCCGCATATTGCCAATGTTGTTGCTGAATTTCTTGCAAAAATCAACATAAAGTACATCCCTCACCCTCCCTATAGTCCGGATTTAGCCCCATGTGACTTTTTTCTATACCCTAACTTGAAGAAACACCTTCGTGGGAGTCATTATCCATCATCAGAAGCAATGGTGAAGGCTGCGGAGGCGATTTTGAAGGATCTCTCAAAAATGGTTTCTAGCATGTTTTTGAAGACTGGCAGAAACGCTTGGACAAGTGCATCGCATTCAGGGGAGACATCAAAATTATGAGGATGAGTAAAGGTACGTTGTCAAAAAAAAAAATGTGATCATTCTTTATTGAACAGCCCTGTAGTTATTATTCGTTCCTTAGCTAAATCATCATCATCATCATCATCATCATCGTCGTCGTCGTCGTCATCATCGTCATCATTCCGAAACTAAGCAATTCACTGCTGATCCATTTCTTACTAGGTCGTTCTATATTATTTCTCCCTTTGGGTTTATATTCCTATAGTTCTTTGGGATACGGACGGCCCTTAGTTCCTAGCTACATATATTTTAGAATATATTGTTAGCTATATATTTTAGAATTAGATTTTTGTATTCTGTGATCTTTGGTCAGACAAAATACCTGTTGGAGTCATCGTACATCACAGACCTTGCACGTAATATTTCCTTTTTCAACCGTGAAATATTCTTTAACAACTGCTTTCAAACTCAACAGTAAGACTCGTGTATTCTTTACTTTTGGCATCTAAAATAAACACTAAAATGCATTATTTAACACGACCAAATTTAATTTTTTTTTTAATTTACGTCCTCCAACTTTAAGCCACATCGGACGATGAATGAAATGGGTGAAATGATGCTCAAATGAGCTCGGAATCCATGGAGCTTAGACATTCGTCTCTCAGGATAAGGGAAAATCCGGAAAAAACCTTATCCAGGTAACTCACCCTGACCGAGATTCGAACTCGGGACCTCTTGAACGTGAGGCAGACGCGCTACCATCTACGCTGCCGAGGCCGGCACAATCTTAATGGAATATCTAGGTACAACTATACGATTACACAGGAAATGAAGCTAGTTACAGTGGAATAATAAATATAATACAAATAAAATATTCAGTGATTATTTTCCACTTATCTTAAGAAGTTCATAACAATACTTCTATCTTCTCTAATTGAAATTAATTTCGTGGACTTTTGCCCACATCTTCAGTCAAACACACTTCATTGTCAAGGATACCATGTATTTACGTATTACCAACATCTGAAGACAAAACAAACCTAAAAATTACCGGCAATTGGTTCTGTTTTTCTAATACCCCTAAGCTTGCCTTTAGTGATCGGCTGCATCATTATGATCCTGAAGGAAAACAAGGCAGCACAGTGTGGAAATCTCCAGGTTCTCCAACACCAAAAAGGTAGAAGTTGTTCCATCTGCAGGGAAAGTGGTGCTGATCACATTTTTCGACTGTAATGGAATGATTTACCAGCATGCAGTTCCCCCTCACACTACTGTTACAGCAGCATACTACACGTCAGTATTGGCTACACTGAGGAAGCACATTGCAAAGAAACGACCAGAGCTTTCTCGGACTGGGTGGCGACTTCATCATGACAATGTACGGCCTCACGTCACATGCAGTTCCTCCTCACACTACTGTTACAGCAGCATACTACACATGAGTATTGGCTACACTAAGGAAAGCACATTGCAAAGAAACGACCAGAGCTTTCTCGGACTGGGTGGCGACTTCATCATGACAATACACGGCCTCACGTCGCAAATCAAGTCATGCAGTTTCTGGTTCGATTTAACATTACCCTTGTACCACATCAGCCTAATAGCCCCGATCTTGCCCCTGTGACTTTTTTATTCCCATCACTAAAGGCAAAGCTTAGGAATATTCGATTTGAGAACTCTGAAGCAGTGCTCAAGAAAAGTGAGGCGATTCTTAAGGACCTGACAAAGAATGGTCTGCAGCACGTGTTCAAGGACTGGCAGAGACGTTATAAAAAGTGCATTGAAGTAGGAGTCGGCTACTTTGAAAAAGATCATGTAAACATTGAATTGCAGTAATAAACATCTGTGCCCTCACGTTCAAGAGGTCCCGAGTTCGAATCTCGGTCAGGGTGAGTTACCTGGATAAGGTTCTTTCCGGGGTTTTCCCTTATCCTTAATGTCGGGTAACTCTAAGTTCCATGGACCCCGGACTCATTTGAGCATCATTTCATTCATCGTCCGATATGACTTAACGTTGGTGGACGTAAATTGCACAAAAAAGACCTGAAAATATCAGTCTTGATACCAAAATTAAGGGGTGCAATGTATAAAGAATCGTAATGGAGTTCAAAGGAGTCTTGTATGTTTGTTACGACACGAACAGGTGCAGTTGGTTGAGTCGTGTAACAAAAGACATGGGAGAAAAAGGGTTTTCTTAGTAAGAATCCTGAATGGATAGCACTTGACTTTGTAAAGGTATTCTTCGGTCCCTTCTTAATGGCATGACAAAATAGTCACAAAGGGAATCTTTGGTTGAATAATGGGCTTCCAGAAAGTGAAAGCTATACACCCACGCGCATCTGTGTAGGACAGTTCGTGGCTGGGAGCCGATTAGGGCAGTCCACTTCTTCTGTCTTGGTCGAGGGCAAACCAGAAGTGATGAGAGAAGATATTTGTCAGTTTATACGTAACTAATTAAGTCTTATCGAGTAATAAGCACTCCACCTTCAGTAACTTTAAAAAGTGATATTGGTAATCCTTGGTCGGCAACTTCGAGTTTAATGCAATAATAAAAGAAGCAGTCATTAAACCAGTTTGAAACGGGCATTTCAGTGTCATTAAAACCATCCTTCTCATACATATCCACGCATACCCTGAGATTAACCTCATTGCTTTACCCTGAGCTAAACACCCATTATTTCCATTTGCATCAAACTGGCGCGCCAACGTTGAACTCATTGCTCGCCAATACTTGTAGCTTCAGTCTCAATCTTTGTTGATCAGTCCTCGTAAATGAACATTTTTATGGTTTCCTTGTTCCCTTTTTAACACCTTCACATAAGCCTGAAATGTGTCCTGAACCATCCTATTCCTTAATGCTGTCATCACTCCATTCATTGTTGTTGACCTTTCTTCGTTGGCAGTGGAAAGGGAATGCACAGTACACATTCAGCGAGTGTCCTTAGTCCTTTATAGCTAGTCCTTAAGATAAGACAAATCTTCTGATTTATTATGAGCAACAGACTTAAAAGAAAGCAAGTATGCAATGACAGCGTCTTAATATCAAGCACACTCCTTAACTAAATTAACTAAATTCTCTAAATATTTTAACACATTGTTTCATCACTTTCACAGCCTTGTTATTGAAATCTTGTTCTACTTAGTAGTCATTATTTTAACACATTTCCTTAATTTGTTAATAGTTTCTGAACATCCGAGAAACAGCACGCTTTAAACTTCTACTGCGTCCAGTTGCAGTATTTTAATTTTATGTAGTGTTTAATTTTCCGCATTTATCTTCATAGGAAATTTTAAAGGCAGTCGACGTGTCTTAAATGTTTCAGAGTTCCGAAAACAAGCATAAGAAATTGTGACATTTTCAGGATTTTAAGGAAAACTGTACATTACTAAACAAGCAATGAAACGGCATATCCCAATCAAAATTCATTTTGAGGTAAATGTCATTTTCTGTTCTTTATTTTTTCTTTCAAAACACGGAAAGTAGTTAACATTAAGACTTGATACTTACTGGATTTTTAAATTAACGGATTTCAAGTCTATTTGCCATTTTGATTAATATTTTCCTTGAATTCGTGTTCTTTCTTAGAACGAAAAGTGTGCAAAACAGAACAAAAATGGTGTAAAATAAACTTTTGCTTCATTTAACATCTTCAAATACCTAATCCAACTCTATTTCCTTATCTATACATTTTTCGTCATCAACTTTCTTCTGTTTATTACCCATTCAGTTTCCTTTATCACTCGTTTCTCTCCCCCCCCCCCCCCCCCCCATTTTTTGAGATTCAGGAATAACATCTGTAGATGGCTTCATATTCACTACCATTGACTACAATGCCATGAATCCTAAATAAAGCGGCCATAAATAAGGCACTGATCATATTTTTCTTATGTCAATTTTATCGCGTAATGAATTTTGAAATACCAGCAGTTGATTCTGTTCTTAAGTTTGTTTCGTTTTCAGATTTTGGTAATACTGAAAAACATAACATAGTAACTTCCGACAAAGTGTATTGACTGAGGACGCGAGCAAGGGTTCGTGAAATCGATTTCAACTAATTCAACTAATACGAAAAATTGACATCATTTTCTTAAGATAAGTGAAGTTTTTTTGTTATAAATAGTTATATTTGTATAATATTTATTGCTTCACTGTAACTAGCTTCATTTGCTACGTAATTAAAGCACTGATAGTTGGGGTATGTCACGTTTACACTGAGAATGTATACGTTTTCACTACGGACAAATTTTGAAGGTGGAAAATGAAAGCTTTAGCATATCCCAATTTGTTTGATACTTCTTCACATCAAAGATAGATGGCAACTGTGCATGGTCATGCTTCTATCTCAAAATTTGATGTTGGTATGCAGTTATTGAGCGCCAAAATTCCTAATAAACTTCTGCCTGCCAAAATTATTAAATCTATACCGTCCTATGTGTTTGCTGATATACTGTCCTTATGGACTTGTAGGATTAGGATTAGGATTTCATTATGGAGGGGATTCGGTACGTGGGCCATCATGCTTGGCCCATTGTTCCTATGCTCCCAAGTACCGCTTGACTCTCATCAAGGCGGCCCGGGTTCGTTCCCCGGCGACCGCAAAGTGAGATTTGTGGTGGACAACACGGCGCTGGGGCGGGTTTTCTCCGGTATCTCCGGTTTCCCCCGCCATCTCATTCCACCGGTGCTCCATCTTCATCTCATGTATCATCAGTGTCATCGCCTGCGGTGCCGTATGTAGTAAAAGCGGGCGTTAAACACTACACATTTCACATGCTCCCAAGTGGGGCCACCCCGAGAGGAAGGATGAGGCGAATGAGACAGAGGGCGGCCGACCCAAGGAGCCCCGACAGTACAGAGGGCAGGGTCCCTATAGTTTACTTGGATACCAACTTCCCCCGACAGGCAGGAAGGAACTCGCTCCCCTACAGCGGGACGGCAACGGGCCCAGCAGCTGAGCCCTAATGGTACCCAGGCAGGCGATCCGAGCCCCAAAGGTCCCTGGCTGGCGGTCCCGAAATGGTCCCAGCAGAGGAACGGAGACCGGCAACCGACCTACTGGAGGAGGAAGTAGTGTATCTCAGAGCGTATCATCCTGCCATGCACCGCCGACATTTCTACCCTCAAAGAGACCACCAGATGAGAGATAATATGAAATGATAATGGAGATGAAATGGAGGAAGGGAAATTCGGGGGATGTAATTAACCTACCCAGCATTCGCCTGGTGACCCGGGAAAACCCCCCAAAAAATCAATGCGTCAGGTAGGTCGGCCACGGGAATCGAACCCGGGCCTCCCGAATGCGGGCCACAGACGAAACCGCCTGAGCCATCCCGCTCGGTTATGGACTTGTAGCATAGGATTATAGTGTGAACTGTGGTTTAGATATATACTGAACCAGCGGTTGTCAACAGCCTAAAATATTTTGAAAATAGTTGTTCTATTACACATTGAATTTCAGGCAATTTTCTCATTTAAGAGAAATATGAAAATGTTGATACATGTCCTTAACAATATTAAAGTGCGTTTTGGATGTTTATTCCTATAGTTGATGGCAGGATTAGACAAAACATGAACTGCGCAGTGAATATGGCAACTCGTGCCTCTTTTCTGATAACCAAGTACAGTCCAGTCCCCTTGTGACAAAACCATTAAAGTTAGCATCACCATCCAAATAGTGGTTACTAATTTGCCTTAAGAAAATGTTTGTTTCTTTAGTGGAGTAGCTGCAAATATAGATTCAGTTGCAATATTCTTCAGATCAACCAGATTCCCTTCACCTCAACAGTCTAACACGACACAGCATAATTATCTAGTAAGAACTGTTCGCTTTGTTTATAGATATTTGTGTACAAAATAAATTTTAGTTACAACTATTAGTTTGCCATTAAGGAAAAGTATCATGGAGAATTCTTTAATCTTGATTACCTAAAACCTCATCAGTACAATTTAATGAAACTGAAGCTGTATGTTTGCTAATTTATGTGGACCTTGGACGCCGTAGTTTAACTCACTTTTCAGTATTGTTTTTTAGTCGTACAACTTAAGATTCATATTTTATTATGTGGGAGATTTCTTCTTTGCTAAGGTAAATACTTCGAATTAAAGAAGACACTACTTGGCGATTTAATGTGTTTTTAGTTTCATTTTGTTTAGCTATCTGCACATGAACTGAAGCGTTTAGTTCCTGTAATTGACAGTTTTCAAGTGCAACAGCTTATGCATGTTTTTCTGACTTAATGTGTACTTTTCTTGTTTTTCCCTGTTTCCAGTAGCTTTTCTAAGTTAAGTAAAAGGTACAGGCCTGCATTTTTTCCTCTTATTTTTTGTCGTGTTTCGGTATTTTTAAACGTATTTCACATGCGAGGGGGGCCCAAATGAAAATCTTACAGCTGTGATTAAAATTTTAAATTTCGCGCCAGTGTTCTGTAAGTTGGTAGTACTGTAATAAAGAATGCTCAATGTGTGACTGAATACTTAGGTCACAATACCAACTCAAAATGGAAGCTCCGCTTGCGACATTCACCAAAGAAGAACAAGCATTCAGTTATACGTTACCTGAGCAGTGAAGGAAGGAACCTTCTGTCACTGAAGATCCAGTATGATGATGCATGTCTATCACTGGCAAAAAGTTTATGACTGGAGGAGGAAGTTTGCAAATGGTCTGTGGCAAGGGGCTCTTCATCCTTTTGAGGCACATCCCTTTGGACAACATCAGAGGCTACAGCAGCAGTTGAAGCCACTGTGAAGAAAAAGCGCTAAGTGACGGTAGATGAAATAACCCTTCGTCTAAACATTGGCATTGTTCAGCACATCACATTCTGCTTAAGTTTCGTAAAGCGTCAAAAGTTGCAACCATCGATGACCTTCATTTCGATACTCTTCCACATCCACTATACTCAACAGATCTCTCGCTGAGTGATTACCACATGTTTGGACCACTCAAAAAGGAATGGGAGGTGCACTGGTGGTGCACGAGTGGCTGCGTACACGACGAATAGGAGCATTTTTCCTCCAAAGAATTCCGAGCATTTCCTACACGCTATAAGAAGTGTGTTGGAACGACGTGGAGAGTATGTCGAAAAAAAGATAAACTTGGGTCCCACCGTTGTTTTATATATATAAAGGTTTTCATTTTGTAATTTGGAATAGCCCCTCCACGATCGCGGTAAAACCAGTTGTAGCTGTCCTCCCATGTTTGCTGGTACTTAATTTCGCGTTTTAGGATGGCGATTTAAGAATTGCTAAAAAATAATTCGAAGACCAAGGAATAGTAAGGGTAGCCAATGGAGGGACCTACACAGACCTATTGCGGCTAACACTACAGGAGGAAGAGACGAAGTGAGGGTACCACAGGAAGCCACAGGGTCTTAGGCAGACCACGGAAATGCTTCGAAGTCTCTAAAAAGTCTGAGTTATTCGTCGCGGTTTCAGGACTCGCTGCGCAGTCATCAACATTCCGGGTCCATTGTCGACAAGCATCATTCCCTCATGTGAGGACAGCAACCCCACACTACCCACGCCGCCCAGCATCGAGAACAGAATTTACAATGTGCAAGCATCCGCGCCATCTGTCCGACACCGCCATTCTCCACGAGCCTTAAAGATAATAAGGAAAATGAATGAAGTAAAATTATGGAAAGGAAATCTTGATATAAAAATAAGCACCTAGCATTTTCCTAAGTGACAAGGGGAACCACGAAAATACCCACATACAAATAGATATGGATTTCTTGGGGTTGATTTTCTCCGCCCGACCACACCTGAAATTATCACTGTTTGAGTGACAAATAAAACAAATCCATATCTTGAATTTTCTGGAATAGTTTTTGAAATCCTCTTCATTGAGGTAACGTGTATAATTTTTATGATTTTATTACTAAACCACAAGAAATAGACTAAAGTTTCATGCTCATGGAATGAAGATGTTATAGCACATTACTTACTGAAATAATTTATTTTACGGTATTAACCATTTCCAAGATATTCTTGTCATTATTTTGGATTCTCAAATATTTTATAATTTTCTTAAACCTTCCTTTTTGGATGAAGGTTTAAAGCCCTCACATAGTAACTCGCTTTAAAAATATTTTACTTTAGCTTCAGCGTACTATATCCCTCTTGTATCTTTAACGACGTATGTAAAAGAAGTATTTCTGTAAAAACTTAAAAAGAAGTAGAAATTAATTATTCTTTCACACTGGCCGTGTGTAAGCTAAATTGTGGAAACGTAGAGTCAGACTGAAAAATTCAATGCCATAGCTGGGATTTGAACCACGGATCTTCTGGTCTTCTGGTTTCCGTCCAGCCGCGCTACCATTGTGCTACTATGGCCAACGTGCCAACATGACATTAAATTCTCCAACTGACTGGACGGAAACCAGAAGATCCGTGGTTCAAATCCCGGCTATGGCATTGAATTTTTCAGTCTGACTCTACGTTTCCACAATTAAAAAGAAGTAGATAGAATAATAAACTTTGGTAATAGTTTGTTAGAAAATGGGTAGAGCCACACGAAAATAGCACATTTTTTTTTTAATTTTTATGTATTTTTTAACTTTTCAGTCTTTAACGGTTATCATTAGCTGATTTTCTATTTGTACCGTCCTTCAACTTTTTATTAATGTTTACAAGATTATGTACAAAAGATGGAGTGGCGCCACCAGTAATTAGTACACGTTCTAATTTAACTGCCCACTACTTTATTACTAAAATTATTTCACACTAAACAAACACATGGAAATTGGAAAAATGGACCCTGACCTCCTAAATGCCAATGTTGTTGTAGCTTGTAATTGGTTCTTGATTTGATTTACGAAAACAACTGACACCATTAAAGCCGAAGAATCCCAATTAGAATCTTGGCTAAGAACTTCGTTATTTCCTTCTTAAGTCTTACCCAGGACTAGCATAAAAGAAGTTACCTGTCTTTATTTATCTAAAAACCCCATTTTTATTGTTTTACGTATTTCTTAACCTTTGTGTAAACTTTTAACCGTTTACCATTGAGACATAGTTAATGGCCTGTAACAAAATGGACAAATATGTGTCTACTTGCACAGCAGGGCGTGGTTATTCTGCAAGATGTGGCGAACCTGGTCAAACACAAAAGATACAAATTCTGTCCGCAGCTCTTCAAAGGTTTTCGCTACTTTTCCTTTAAAGATGAAGGCTCTGTACTATCTCCCATCGTATTCAATGTCTTTATGATAGATTTCCCCACAGAGCTACGAGTCGAAATGGCACAATGACGACGTGCTTCTGTTCTGCAAAGACAAACACATCATCAGAGCCTTCAACCCCTTACAAAGACTCTTCCCCCTCACACAACAGTGGTGTCGGCATTGGCGGATGTCCATTAACCCGGACAAAAGCCACACCATACTTTTTACAAAGCGTCACACCCCCGCAGACTGCCCCAACTTCAGCTTCCGAGGCCGAAGGATAGAGTGGACTAACTCCGTCCAGTACCTTGGAGTAAATTTGGATAGAGGTCTAACTTTTCGCCAGCACATTAGGGACCTATCGGCGAGGGTGCAGGGAGCAATTGCTTCCCTGTAACCAATGCTGGGGTCGAGCTCGATGCCGGTTGGTCTGAAGTTATACCTCTTCCGAGCGCTGGTATAGTCGCGCTGGTGGAACGGTTACCATGGATTTATCTTTGTTAACAGAAACCTCTCAGATAACGCACTGATTATTCTTGTAAGAGTGAGAGAGGTACTGACGAGCCTCTCGGTCGTGTGCTAAACACCAATGAACTCATCAGTTCAACCAATGGAATTCGCATGAATCACAAATGACAGATATATGTTCACTCCACGTGGAGTAATCAGTGCGTTATCTGAGAGTTATCTATTACCAAAGATAAATCCATGGTAACCATTCAAACAGTGCCACCATAATTCCGGTGATGCCATATGCCTGCGAGATCTGGGGCATGGCCGCAGATAGCTGGCTGGCATGGCTTCAACGTGCACAGAATAGAGGACTTCGGTCTATATATTTTGTGGGTCGCTATTTTCTTACGAGGTTGCTTCACAAAGCCTCGGGTCTTCCATATGTGGAGGATGAAATTAGGCGTCGGACATCAAAATTCTACGCTACTTTACCCAGACATAGAAGCGCCCTTGTTAGATCATTGGGAGATTATGATCCCACTAGACGCCGTTCTAGGCTGTTCCGGGTACCCCGCATGGCTTGTGGGCACCCGAGATAACCCAGGAGCTAATCCTAACAGCAACTAAAGCTGAGCTCCACATAATTCTTCTAAGCTCTTTGGCATCAAAATTTTCAACCTAATCACAAATTTTAAAATTAAAACACCAGGGTGCAAGGTTTTGCAACCATTCCCACAACCCGAGGTACATAAAATTTGTAACCTCGAAAAATTTTCTACCTCAAAACCCACAACCCATCCTACAAAATCCCTAAAAGAAAAACCTTACCTGCGGTAAAACTCTTAACGGGTGGGCACCTTCTGGTTTTATACAGCCAGCCAGCACTTCGATCGATCGGTCGGTTGGAACTTAACCTAACAATGTGACAGAACTCAACATGAAGTTAATCGAAGGAGTAACTGGCGCCGGGGTAACGTGTGCGACCTACACTCGGAGGTCGAGGTTGGATACCCGTCGATCGCGTAGTATGACTTAGTTTTCTCGCACTTCCTCCCTGTAACTTAATGAATCCGTTTCATACCTCGAATTTTCTTTTCATCATTTCCCTTTATTCCATTACATTATCGTTCAGGTATGCTTCGAGGCCCATGGTGTATGGCAGCGCCGGAAAGATGGCGCTGATGCTTGCGCATTGTCAGTGCTGTTCTCGGTGATGGGCGCCATTGCGTGGTCGCTGTTCGCACGCGAAGGAGACGCTTGTCGACACATACTCCGGAGTGTTGCGTAGCGAGTCCCGGGGATAAAGCGCCTGCTAAGAGCTTCCTGGTGTCTCTGTAGCTTGTCCGCCTGTTCCATCACTTCATCCTTTCCTCCTAAGGGGTGTTAGCCATAGTAAAACTAAGGTCGCAGTGCGCGAGAGAGCATTCCTCTATTGTCTACCCTTTAAAGTCAGGTCAAGGAGTGGCTGTAAACTAAAGTTCTAATTATCAGGTTAACGCAACGGTAATTATTCTGTTTGCTGTATATTTTTATTACTCTAGTCACTTAAATTAGTTGCGCAGCATCGAAATGTAATGTAACAGGAAGGAAACTATGGACATTGACAAACTCTTAGGCCATGCCCTGTTAAGTTAACTGCAAATAGCTCAATTTAATATATACGTCACTGAAAGTTAAGGCGTCTTTCATCTCTTTAAGTTAGGAAACTGGATTTTTAATCTCTCTTCATGGTACATAAAGAGAAACTTAGTTTTACTTTCTCTACCAAATGTGTAGCGTTTAACCCCCGCTTTTGCTACATACGGCACCGCAGGAGGTGACACTAATTATGCAGGAGATGAAGATGGAGTACCGACGGAATGAGATGGCTGAGGAAACTGGAGTTCCCGGGAAAAACCCGCCCCAGCGCCATGCTCTCCACCAAAACTCTCACTTTGCGGTCGCCAGAGATGGAACCCGGGCCGCCTTAATGAGAGTCCAGCGGTTTAACCACTAAGCTACGGCCACTACTTTCTCTACCACATACCCATGGTAGGTAGATGAAATATGTATCGCTTTCACCAAAAAATCCTATTCGGGATTACACTGAGAGTGTTCTGAGGTAACTTGAACCTGAAAACGAAACTTTTTACAAAAATATTCGCGAGGGTCCGCGCGTGTAAGTGAGAGAAAGAGAGAGACGGAGAACAAAACGAAATGTCGGGAAAATACAAACATATTTAATTAGGCATCTCCTAGAGTTAAATACGAGGGCTGTTCAATAAAGAATGGTCACATTTTTTTTTTTTGGACAACGTACCTTTACTCATCCTCATAGTTTTGATGGTCCTTCTCAAACTAGTTTCCCCTGAATGCGATGCACTTGTCCCAGTGTTTCTGTCAGTCTTCAAAGACATGCTGGAAACCATTTTTTGAGATCCTTCAAAATCGCCTCCGCAGCCTTCACCACTGCTTCTGATGATGGATAATGCCTCCCACGAAGGCCTTTCTTCAAGTTAGGGAATAGAAAAAAGTCACATGGGGTTAAATCCGGACTAAAGGGAGAGTGAGGGATGCACTTCACTTTGATTTTTGCAAGGTATTCAGCTACAAAATTGGCAATATGCGACCGTGCATTATCGTGGTGCAGCATCCAGACTGCTTCATGGAACTGTGGTCATTTGCGCCTAATATAGACTTGCAATGTTTTCAGGACATCCCTGTAGTATTGTCGAGTTACTGGTGTGTGTGCAGGTACAACATGCTGATAAAACATTCCATGAATATCAAAGAATGAGGTGGCCATAGCTTTCCCAGCAGAAGCAACTACTTTTGCTTTTTGGGGGATTGGTGATGAAGGAGATCTCCACACTGAGCTTTGCTATGTTCCCTCAGGATCAAAATGATGTTGCCAAGTTTCATCAGCAGTGATTACGTTTGAAAGAAACTCCGGATCTTCCTCTAACATCAACTTTAACTGCATGCAGACCTGCATGCGAATGTTTTTTTGTTCGGAAATCAAGTATGGGAACCCATGCGCACAAACACGCCTCATGTGTAATGTTTCTGTCACTAACGTGTGATTTAGAGTTAAGCACCCAATGAAATGTTCAGTATTTCAGAAAGTGATCTTAAGGTAATTTGTCGATTCTCTCTCACAATGACAGCAGCAGTGTTGATGTTTTCTTCCGTAAGAGCAGTAACTATAGCTCCGGGAACAGACTCTCCATAGGTCTTCTGTAACATTGTATAGGCCTCAACTGAAGATTTGTTGAGACGAAAGCAGAATTTCAAAGCTGCATATTGTTCCTCGCGTGTTACCTCCATTGCAGTGGTAGGCGATACTGAACATGTCTGAACTTACCTGGTTCTCATAGGCGGGAACCAGGAGTACCAATAATGAAACTACTACGGCGTGTTTGTTTCACATTAAGCTAACAGAATATAATAAGATTGAATTTTATTGCGAAAAATTATGTCCGTAAAAAAAAATTATGATCATTCTTTATTGAACAGCCCTCGTACGAAGATTTGCAGCATAGTTCTCATACACGAAATTACACTTTACATGAAGAACTAAGTTGTTAGAAATAATGTTTAAGATAATAAGAGCTAATAAATAGATCGTGCTTCCACCCGCTTCAAGAATATTACCTTAATAGACAATTAAAATAAGCTTGTAATGGAAAATTAGACAAATACTCATAACACAAGAAACGTTTGTAGTCACTCTATTTTGAAGTAAAGCTGAATAAAGTTGTGGCATGTATTTTTCACCGATCGTCCTGCATGCTATATGGTGGTAAAATGTTAGCTTCTGGTTCACGAGTTCGCAGAACTATCACTGTACTCACACGCTACCTTCTTGTGTGTGTGTGTGTGTGTGTGTGTGTGTGTGTGTGTGTGTGTGTGTGTGTGTGTGTGTGCGTGCGTGCGTGTGTGTGTGTGTACACACGCTTTATTTAGCTGCCGAGTGCTGTTATTTGCATTGTTTTCGGTATGGTGAATATTTAAAAAATTAATACTAGGATTTAGTTGTTAATGGCAGATAAAGCTGTTTAATAAGATATGAGTCTCTTAAACTACCAAGATCCTGGTCCAAAGATAGGAGGAAGGAAGAAAGGAGAGGCAAGGGAAGCAGTAGAGAAGTGGAAAGAGGGCAATAGAAAAATAACACGAGCGGAGCTACAGAAAGCAGTAAATTTTGTGAAAATGCTTGAAACGAGTGTATCAGTTTTCATTGAAATGAAACGTGAAAACTGTACGTCGCCGTAATTAAGTATAGTTGTTGAGAATTGCATATCACGATACATTTGAGAATTCTGCTGTCAGAAAGATTTCTGTCAGCATCATTTTGCCCTTTAGAAACTTGAGAAATAAAAATTAGGCGTTGGGATGATGACGCACCGCGGTTTCCAAGTTCATGTTTATCTTAGATTTAATTGCAACAATTCATTAGCATAGTTCGTGCGTAAAGACTTGTGATCTTTTGACCATCTGTGTTTTGAAGGTCTCCGCAATTGCCTTCTTGAGCTTTGAACTTCGAGTCGGCGATACTCCACGACCACTTAATACTTTTACCTCTAACCCTTTCGTCCCATAATCAAATGCACATTTTCCAGGCAGAGAGCGCTTTTGAAGCAGCAGTGGATTTCTGCTTTCTTATAGGATTAGCTAAAACAGGGGTTTGCCAAACGGGGATCACGTAGCCGTCACGAGCGAAGTCACGGATATTTAAGATAAGAGCAATAAACCTGAAGTTACTCCTATGAGACGCACAGTTCCACATTAGCTTTCAAAAGTATGAAGAATATTTTAAGATGTCATCTTAAAAATCAGTTTATAAAATATAGAAGTGATAAACCAACTGTGCGTTAATTGCATACGTATTCACATTGCAATAAAGAGGTTTGGAAATGTCAATGATTTATCTACAGTATTATAACCAAGAGGTTTTGAAAACATCACAGTTTTCATCAATTGTATGATTACTTATACTGCTTAACTCTAAATCAGTATCATCTGGTTCTTTAGAAGCACATTCTGAATTGTTGGAACTACTAGCTTAAATGGATGGAAAAGTGGGTTTATTTTATTTATTTGCATCAGCGCTGTCCAGTTTTCTCTGTTTTCTTTCACTTTTAAGCTTCCCTAAGATGCAGCCAGGTTGTTGCAAGAAGGCAGCGTTGAATACTAAACGTAAAAACAATGTAACCCATGGCGTAACAGCCCCAAGTGAGCCTGAGCCTACCAACCCGACTGCCGGCCTCACGCCCACTTACGCATGACAGAGGTCATCCAACCGATACGGGGAGGAGATGTGGTCAGCAACTCGGCATCCCCCAGCCGGAATGTTGGTTTCCGTGACCAGGGCCGCTTACCTAGCGTAAGCTGCTCACTTTCCTCACGATGCTAAATGGGCATCGGTCCTATACCCGGGACCTAAAATGAACCCGGATCGAACCCGGGCCGTTTTCCATGGCCAGGGACTAAGGCATGCTGCCTCAGCCCGCTACGCCACGGCACAGGACTTGAATACTAAACCAAGACTAAAAACATTGTTCCATCACTCTCAAAATACCATACGAGACAGAAAGAAAAGCAGTAAATAGTTTGTCCTGCTTAACACGTGGAAACTGCACACTGGGCGATACAAAGACGCGCAGGGCGAGAGAGAGTTTGTTACTCAGATCTTTGATGACCTTACCTCAACCTATTACTGTTTTAAAGTTATAATAAATGGAACATTGCTTCTGTGAAAAAGTATATAAAGTTATATATATATATATATATATATATATTAACAGTTTATATTAAGTTTATATTAAAGTTTAAAGTTATATATATATTATATAAAAGTATATAAAGTTATACTAAACGGAACATTGCTTCTGTGAGATCAACTGGGACCAGGACCGATCCGAGTTATCCAGAGAATGACGGAAACGTGATAAAAACGTGCAATGTCACCGATCGGTGAACTTTCTATATGCACTGTAATAGCTTATATATTTTCACTATTCACAATATAGCAACAAACTAATGGGCAGAAAAAACGTCAATGAGCTTCTGTTGTCCCAGTTTAGTGTATCACGAGCAGTTTGATCTCGCATCCGCTTTAGCATTAGAAGTTCATTTGGCAATGTTTCGACTTGACTCGAAATAAAGCATCAATTTCTCTATGTTTGCTACTGCTTGTGCAAGCAAGCAGAGTAAGTGTCGTTGGAAGAGGTTACCGCTAAGTCTTAACGGGGCCTTCCGACAGAAAACATTCCAGGACTACGCCCTTCACTGGTTCAATGGGGGTTGTGCTATAAAACTGTGATAAACGGTGGCATTTTTGTAGGGATCATGACCACAGCTGGTTCATCAACACTGTCTGAATCTGAATACTCTTCATTTTCATTTTCGGTAGATGCAGTAATGCCTTCCTCTGTAATCGGTTTGTAACCTTCGTCACAGTTAATGTCTTCTTCTTAAACATCGGAATAGTCATTGATATTTTTAAAAACGTTTATATAAAATGTTCTGCCACCCTTATTTTTTTTCTTCAATCCTGTTTTCTGACAAGTTACATACACCAGGCCACAACTTTTTCCACGATCTAATCGACGTTTCTCTTCCAACCTGGTTCCAAGCAGGAGGGTGAGTGCAATGAATTCGAGGGCTGGTCAATAAAGAATGATCACAATTTTTTTTTTTTGACAACGTACCTTTACTCATCCTCATAATTTTGATGGTCCTTCTCAAAATAGTCTCCCCTGAATGAGATGCAGTTGTCCCAGCGTTTCTGCCAGTTTTCAAAGACATGCTGGAAACCATTTTTTGAGAGATCCTTCAAAATCGGCTCCGCAGCCATCACCAATACTTCTGATGATGGATAATGCCTTCCACGGAGGCGTTTCTTCAAGTTATGGAGTAAAAAGAAAACACATGGGGTTAAATCCGGACTATAGGGAGGGTGAGGCATGCACTTCACGTTGATTTTTGCAAGATATTCAGCAGCAACATTGGCAATATGCAGCCGCGCATTATCGTGGTGCAGCATCCAGCCTGCTTCACGGAAATGTGGTTCTTTGTGCTTGATATGGACTTGCAATGTTTTCAGGACATCCCTGTAGTATTGTCCAGTTACTGATGTGTGTGCAGGTACAACATACTGATAAACCATTCCATGAATATCAAAGAATGAGATGACCATAACTTTCCCAGCAGAAGCAACCACTTTTGCTTTGTTGGGGGTTGGTGATGAAGGAGATTTCCACACTGAGCTTTGCTGATTGCTCTCAGGATCAAAATGATGTAGCCAAGTTTCATCAGCAGTGATTATGTTTGAAAGAGACTCCGGATCTTCCTGTAACATCGACTTTAACTGCATGTTACCTCCATTGCAGCGGTAGGCGATACTGAACATGTCTGAACTTACCTGGTTCTCAAAGGCGGGAACCAGGAGTACCAACAATGAAACTACTACGGCGTGTTTGTTTTACATTAAACTGACAGAATATAATAAGATTGAATTTTAGTGCGAAAAATTATGACCGTAAAAAAATTATGATCATTCTTTATTGAACAGCCCTCGTATTTCTATCACGCTGTTAGCTTAAGGGCCCTGGCAAGGGCTATCATTTGGCTAGTCAGATATAAGTACCCCGATATTGAAAGGAAAGAAAGAAAGCAAAGAACTTCAGAATTTATATTATCATTGTCATTGTCTATTCCCATTGCTTTGCTATCTTTGGTATATTTAAGGTAGAGAAATTATTGCATTCGGTCACAAAGTGGATGTGAAAAACTCAAGAAATAAGGCTACGTACATTTTGAGATTCTACGTTAAATAGAAGGCATTTTAAGCTAATAAAATAATAAGATTATAATAATATGAATATTTGTTTTTCGTTAGGTGTGGGAATGGCGTGTCCTAAAGACGAAAATTAGAATAAATGCCAAGTTTTGTAGTTAAATCAGTCACTTTTTTTACGATGCAAAATTAATATTTCCAGATAGTTTCTCAACCCGACACAGCTGTTTAAATTGAATGTTTTCGAAAACCTTTTCATTTCTCAAAATTGTTTTATTAACTGTTTTTATTAAAAGTAATATGTTTGAGATATTGGTATGACAAATTAAATATATACATACATTAAATTATGTAAAACAAAACATACCACTTAAAAATGGAGAGCTCGTTAAGGTTGTTCAGTTTATATTAATACACTATGTATATTAGCAAAATATTCACTGCGGTTCATATGTAATTTTTCGTAATATAAGGGGTAAACATCGAAATGGTTAGTGGTTTTTCTGTTTCCCACAAGTGCATGCAAAGAATCGCATGTATTTACTATCAAATACTAATTATTTGCTTGCTTTTTAAACAATTACGTTTAAAGACGATTGTAATTTTAAAAAAAATTTACTTACCATTTTTGGGTTAATAAACATTGGTATGATTTTAGTTCTCAAAATAAATATAATATTAACAATTTATTGCATTTTCTAAAAACGATAAAATTCCTAATAATAAAAAAATGTGGTATTTATCAGTTTAATTGTTTCGATTGTGATAAACTTTATGTTGGAAACACAAAACGTAATTTAGAAACCAGAATGAAAGAGCATTTTCGTAACATTAAGTATAAACAGACTGATAAATCGGCCGTAGCAGATCATTTTTGGTAATTTAACCATGAAATAAATCCAGAAGTAATAAATTTTGAAATACCGGCAGTCGATTCTGTTTTTAAATTTGTTTTATTTTCAGATTTTGGTAGTACTAACAAGAACTTATTAACATCTAGCATTCGTAACGATGGTGACAGCTTTGTTGTTTCCGGCTGAAGATATGTAAAAGTTATACATGAAATCGCGATCCCGGACAATTTATAAGAAAATTATCATCTTTTCTTATAAGTGAAGTTTTAAGTTGCAAATTGTTATATTTGTATAAATTACATGTTAGTTTGTAGAAAAGCTATGGAAGTAAAAATCATAAGGTTTGCGACGGTTAAACGTAAGATTCTTTTACCAAAATTTCGCCACTTGGTGCTTTAGAAGTACAGCGCAGAGCAAACAGAGCGCCGCTCAAAGCAAGTTAGAGGCGAGCACTTCATGGTTCTTGCACCACGAGCTGTTAACCTCTGCCGTCGAGTTCACTTAGGTTAGTGCCGCGTTATCAAAACAGATACCGAAGCTGAAAGTCTAGTCAATATTTATATCGGAAATGACACAGGAGTTTTTTCGCATCGTCTGGAGAGTACCGACAACTCCCATATACGTCATCACAAGGATCAAAGTCTCAGATAGGGACATACGTTTTTGTACATTCATAGAAAATAATCACGGCAAACACGTGACCAAGAGAGTAGTTTGAAAGTGACACAACATGCCGAGCTAGAGTAGTTATTTACAAGCTAACGTGTTCGGAATTTAGAAAGTAATAATTCTGCATTCAGGAGCAGGGAAGGCTTCGGGCTAATATCTGCAGCTATTTTGAACGCTTTTGAGACATCACGCTACGTTATTCTAGAAGCTCTCTGGATTTTTCCCCATAATATAAACATTTGCTCATTAATTGTTCTTGGAAAATCTTACATAGGTACTGACAATATTTATTAACGCTTTACGTACCGAAACCACAGTGCATGTTTCTTTACTTCTTATAGGAATTATATACTTCACAGAAAATATTTTTGAGGTCCCATAAATAACAGAGCAATCATTTTTAGAAAAAAGTTTAGCGCGCGTCTGCATCTAGTTGAAAGGTTGGGAAAATACCATACTTGCTATGTAAGTAAGCAGTAGGTAGTAGATACCTCTGAAAACAAGACAAAGCTTGTTTTTTTAAAAAAATCTCTCCACCCAATCTATTCTTTAAATGGACAATTTTAACTAATCTTTTATTTTCTCAAAAACAATTCCGCGTTTGTATGTTTCAGGTATTTAAATGATAAATAAAACTCTTTTTTCGACTTACATGGGAATAGAACTCGTACTATGCAGGACTGTGCTTTAAAACACACTATTTCAAATAACTTTTCTAGTGCTATCATCGGCTTTCGAGATATGCGTTGTATTTTGTTTGAAGTTTTCAGCAATACTTTGTCATGTTTTGAAGTGGTGGTCTTTGAGTAGTTTTTCGCAATGCCATGGAATAAGCATACAATTTCAAGGTCAGCTTATTGCGAACCACCTTTAAACATTGAGTCTTCCGTCTCACTTCCTTTCTCCTTCTAATACCTACAAGGAAATATGTAAATGAGAATTTTTTGTATGCGTTTTACTTGATTAATATGAAGTAACTAGATAAGGTTCGCATCAGAAGTTTGAAGAAGTGCTTTCTGTATAAATATAAACGATAGTGGGCAGAGAAAATCAAATGAAAATAATATACTACTTACCTATGTCCTGCACCGTGGCTTCGTGGGCTATAGCGTTGTGGTTTGGTCCCCTGTCACGGAATGCGCCCGGGATCAATCCTACCCGGGTATAGGACCGGTGCCCATTCAACATAGTAGGGAAATTGAAGACCTGTGCTAGGTAGCGAACCCTGATTTAGAAAACCAACTTTCTGGTTGGGGGTGCCGAAATGCTAACCACATGTCTTCCCTGTATCTGTTGGATGATCGCCCACTTCTGCCTTGCATATGTGAGCGTGAGGCCGGCAGTCCAGCTGGCAGGCTCAAGCTCGCTTGAGGGCTGCTACGACATGGGTTACATTTTATTTACCGTATAATGAGCATAATACGAGAGCTGTTCAATAAAGAATGATCATAATTTTTACGGTCATAATTTTTCGAACTAAAATTCAGTCTTATTATATTCTATTAGCTTAATGTGTAACAAATACGTCGTAGTAGTTTCATTGTTGGTACTCCTGGTTCCCGCCTGTGAGAACCACGCAAGTTCAGACATGTTCAGTATCGTCTACCGCTGCAATGGATGTAACATGCAGTTAAAGTTGATGTTAGAGGAAGATCCGGAGTTTCTTTCAAACGTAATCACTGCTGATGAAACTTGGCTACATCTTTTTGATCCTGAGAGCAAACAGCAAAGCTCAGTGTAGACATTTCCTTCATCACCAACCCCCAAAAAGCAAAAGTGGTTGCTTCTACTGGGAAAGTTATGGTCATCTCATTCTTTGATATTCATGGAATGGTTTATCAGCATGTTGTACCTCGCACACATTAGTAACTGGACAATACTACAGGGATGTCCTGAAAACATTGCAAGTCCATATCAGGCGCAAAAGACCACATTTGCGTAAAGAAGGCTGGATGCTGCACCACGATAATGCGCAGCCGCATATTGCCAATGTTGTTGCTGAATATCTTGCAAAAATCCACGTGAAGTGCATCCCTCACCCTCACTATAGTCCGCATTTAGCCCCATGTGACTTTTTTCTATTCCCTAACTTGAAACGCCTTCGTGGGAGGCATTATACATTATCAGAAGCAGTGCTGAAGGCTGCGGAGGCGACTTTGAAGACTGGCAGAAACGCTGGGACAAGTGCATCGCATTCAGGGGAGGCTATTTTGAGAAGGACCATCAAAATTATGAGGATGGAGCCTTCGTATTACTTCGCTCTGAGATTTCACCGGAAGTACAGTGTAGACGTTTCCTGCAGCCAAATAAAGAAACAACAACATAAATATGTATGTGCGATGGTGTGTCTGTGAACAGCATAACCCAAAAAAGAGAAAGTTGATTAAATACCAAACTTGACATTTAAGTTCAGCTTGTTCCAACAAGGCAGCATGGACGTTTTGTAGAAAAATTCCCTTGCCAGGAACTACCCTTTTAAATAAAACTCGTTAGAAATTGTTTTATATTCTGGAAAATGACTATAACAATTTTTATTAAAATACAGTTAACTAGCAAACAATATAGATCTAGTTAAAGCACACAGTTTATGTCAAATACATGAGTGTGCGTGTGTGTGATATTCCTTGTTTTTGTTTTGAATTTTCATATTCTTAAACTTTCGTAAACCAGAAAATCATGTTTCTTTTTCTTTCTTTGCAGGCGAAATTTCAAAGCCCTCACGTAGCGATAAACCCTTAAAGGATTTGACTATCACTTAAACCTGTTATATTCTGTCATTCTTACTCTATCTGCAACCCTTACGTAAATAAAACCACTTCTAAACCTATAGTAACATTTAGTAGACAGGAGGTTTTTAAGAACAGGTTGTTGAATATGGAATGTTAGCTGTGTGCAACATATAAGATTGTGTCCTTTTTTTGGGGGGGGGGGGGGAGTGATTACATTTTTTATGTAGCTTACAGTTTACCAATTATGCAAAGATAATTTAGAGTGATCTGCTTCTGAAGCTATACACAGAACGTACATTCAAAATACGCGTTTCATTCATTAGAAAATACCTTAAACAGGTATTTTAATCAAAGTGCGCAGCCATTTTTGAGAAAATCAAAAATGTCCAAACATTTTCATGTAAAGGAAATGTGGGGGGGGGGGATATTCTGTAAAATGATCGTGTGGCATCCTCAAAACTGGTATTTATAAACGCTGTCTATTGTTAGGATTAGAGTAGCGGCACCGGTGTGTCACAATTTCACCTTGCAGTTCTTTTACATGCCAGCAAATATGATATGGAACTGTCGTTTTTGTGGCATCTTCAGCTTATGTTGAACTAGGAAACATCGAGAAGTGGATTGGTTTCCAAAAATCTCTTTAATTTTTTTAAAAAATATATAAAAGCATATATTTGCATTAAATCGAAACCATCTTTACCACAGTTTTTCTTCAATGTAGACTATACATTTTACCAGAATCCAATCCTGCGATCCTTGATTTGATAGCTACCGTGCTACGTAGCATTTGCACAGTTATCTAGTCAGTATTTGCAAGTTAGGGCAAAAATAGGAATAAGGACGAATGTCGGGTAGCTCTAAGCTCCATGGACCCCGGACTCATTTGAACAGCATTTCACCCATTTGATTCATCGTCCGATATGACTTAACGTTGTAGGACGTAAATTAAAAAAAAAACGGAATAATTACAGCGATTGTAGACGTGAATAATACAGGGTGTTTCAAAACGACACCGAACGAACATATAGAAGTAGTTTCTCAGCTTCTGTGTGACACATATACATAGTTTATACCACCAATAGAGCCGCATAAAGATATGCTCCAAAACGAGTGTGGATTAGGCAGTGACAGGAAACAACGACGCGTGCCTCACACTGTCGGAGTTCGCAGGTATAGGCCACACACCGTGCTGCATGCTGTAACTTGTTTGTAAACATACCAACATACTCCACGGTAGCTTGCTACTATTAAGTATTTCTTTGGCTTATGAAACCGCAATAAAGAAGCTATTGCTTAATTATTGCGTATGACTGTTTAACGTGTTCCAAAATTCTGTTATAGCAGTCCATGATGGCAAATAAGCTGGTGGACATTTGCAACTTAAACTTTTTAGAGGGAAGTTAATGTTAGTGAAATTGAGGATGGAAGCATTAAATGATAAACAGAACAGAAAACAACATCAAAAAATTGTAGATAAATTAACCAAAACTAAATGACGTATACAATGAGACGAGCATGTGTTTGATAATACTAAATAAAGCATTTGTAACTGAAAAGGAAGCTGTTGATATTTACAGTAAGTGGTTGAACGTATTGTACAATTAAGATCATAACAAAATGCCCTGAAGTTAAACAAATAAATCATTGATATAACTATTTTTACAATTCATATTTTTAATGAAACTAAATTAATCGTGCGTTCATTGGACTCCCTTCAGCTCTTCCATCCATCAAAACCACATCCGTCATTTCGGCGTTCGTATAGCGCTCCATATTGCTTGGATTTGCTATCTAAGTACGCGCAAAATCCTCCCTGTTAGAACGGAATGTGTAGTTTTACACTGAAGAGCAACCTTGCAACTGTCCGAGTTATCAGTCGACTTTTCCACAAGTAACTGCCCTTTGCCCCATTACCTGAAAGGTAGGCTAGGGTCACTGATAAAGAGCAGGGATTAATGTGTTGTTTTTTTTCGTGGTCGTAGCGTCCCAATAACAACTTTTGAGGTTCACACACCAGTGGTTCCTGCGCTGCCTAATCACAAAAGATGTAATATTTAATGCTGCATAAAATTATATCTAACAGAACTTCGAAGCTGCGACACTGAGATTTGGACTAATCCGTGTTTCACATAAGCTTGTCCCGTATCTCTTAACGTCACGTGACCTAATCACCTCTCATTGGTTGCTGTTGTAATCTCTGTTTCATATAACCTTGCCCCGCTGACATATATCAATCCGCGTGCAACTACCTTCCCCCTCACCCTAATTGGCTAATGCTTTCGCACAATAGACTATAGGCGGTGCCTTCCCGCCTTAAACCTGCAGTAAACGTCATAATAATTGCCGGGAAGATAGATAAAATCATACAAATAAGAATATGAAGGCATGCAAAATTACAAGTTTATAACGAAACTGAGCAAGCTGAAACTGAATGAATGAGCAATGAAAGTTTATAATAAAAGGCCTTATCCACTGGGATTTTTTTAAACCAGCACGCATATATACTGCAATAGCAGCCAATGAGAGGTGATAAGGTCACGTGGCCATTAAGAGATATGGGGTAAGCTTATGTGAAACAAGGATTAGTATAGAATGTTGTGCGGTAAAAATTAGTTCGTTATTTAACATGGTGATATATCTTTATATGTTGGAAGAGAATTGCAAAATTTATATTTTCGTAACTGTTTGAATTAAATATATTACGCAACAGAGTTGATTTATCTGAAATGCATGTTAATTCTTAAACGAAGTAAAGAGGAGGTTCCTTTGCTCTGAAGCTCGCAATTCATTCGACACGATAGCACGTGATTTAGCGGTAGTGATGACATATTTGTTTATATGACTTTTATCACTAACCTTGATTTGAACTGGATCAGTGCGAGAGCTAAATTATTTTATTGATCGTTTATTGCGCGTGTACTCTTTATATGTATAATGGCAGAGTCTACTGCCAGTTTTTCGCTGAAGCATCGCAAGAGAAAACCTTTACAAAGCGGCGAAAAAAGAATTGTGGTGCATGTGTTTAATGCACTCACAGAGAAGAATTCGTCTTTGTTAGAGAGAGAAGTCGAACAGCTGTGCTCTGAACTTACAGGTGTGAGTATTAGATCCTTAGGAACATAGCGCCATGAAATTGAGACAACAGAAAAACCTACCACTCCAGAGGTGATATTGATGTGTGGTGAAGACGTTATTTAAGGACAATTAGATTGTATCGGGATACAAGTCGCAAAATATACTACCTCGACGAGACTTGGGTGAATGAAGGACATGCGACAAGTAATGCGTGACATGACTTTTAAGACTGGAAGACAAGCATTTTTGCAAGGTATGTGCGCTGGTGTAAAAAAAAAAAAAAAAAAAAAAAAAAAAAAAAAAAAAAAATCCCAGTTGAAAAGCCAATGGCCTTTCATTATAAACTTGTTTCAGTTTCATTGCTCATTTATTCAGTTTCAACTTGCTCAGTTTCATTATAAACTTGTATTTTTGCATTCCTTCATATTCTTATTTGTATGATTTTATCTATCTTCCCGGCAATTATTATGACGTTTACTGCAGGTTTAAGGTGGGAAAGCACCGCCTATGGCCTATGGCGCGAAAGCATTAGCCAATTAGGGTGAGGGGGAGGTAGTAGCATGCGGAGTGATACACGTCAGCGGGGAAAGGTTATATGAAACAGAGATTAGTTAAGTTATAAACTCCGCAACGGCTATAATCGTTCGGTGTCATTTTGAAACAACCTGTATAAGCAAGTTGAGATAGGCAGTGCATGGTCTGTGACTAAACATAACTTAGTTACAGTCGCGCTGTTCGAACCGTTACCATGGATTTATCTTTGGTAATAGATAACTCTCAGATAACGCACTGATTACTCCATGTAATTTGTGATTCCTGCGAATTCCATTGGCTGAAGTGATGCGTTCATTGGTGCTTATAGTGCGGACGATGGTTCTGTGCCGGTGGAGACCGTGTGCGCAGTCGTTTAGAATCCAGCTGCTGAGCCTACACTCTAGGTCATGCGCAGTACAATGAAATTGCCAGTATCGTGGAGAGGTTTGACCGGGTAACTTCTAACGCTTCGGTGCCGTACACGTTAAGATTTTAGTTTTAGAAATTGTGATTCTTATTCGCACTGGTGATTAGCGTTTTGTCTGTGTATGTGTGCGTGCTTTTATATGTTTTATTTAGTTATAAGTACCCCCAATTCAAAGCAAACTTGGTGAAAAAACACTTCACACCCAGACCGCGAAGTTATTAATCATGCCAATCCATTCTGAAACGGGAAGTAGTTTCTGGCGATATGCTAATAAAATGAAAGGGAGTGTGAGTGCAGGAACAAAAGAATCTGAGAGAAAATTTCGTAAAGTAATTAAAAAAGGGAAGAAATGTGAGGCACAAGTGACCTCCTTTGAAACATCTGGTAAATACATCGTGTACCAGAAACATTAACTGTCATTGATGACTTTGATAGGTGTATAATTCGCCAAACAATTTGTAATTTGTATATTCAGGAGAAAACTGTACCCACTGTCAAAATTTGGGACTCCTGAAGCTTCAAGATTCCATTAACTGTAAAGGGGGAAGCACTAGTTTAAAGACTATTTTATGTGGCATAGGTTTCAAGTGGAAGAAAACAAGAAACAACAAGGTCTTGTTATATGAAAGGTATATGAGAAATTGGGGCGTGTCATATTTACGTGCCATAAAAAGGCTTAGAGACGAAGGAAGGTCGGTAATCTATGAAGATGAAACATATCTTCATACGAGAATCGGCTAACTCACTTCCATGTGCTACAAGCCACAAAGGCATTACCCCAGTTTTTTATTTTACTGTAAATTAAAACATTTGTGAAAGCAGAGAGGTAAAACATAAAGAATATCTGTTGTTTCTCAGTGGCTGAGAAGTGCTCATATATCTTAAGGTTTGCGTTTTAGTAAAGACGAGTCTGTGTAATATGGCCTTGCTGCATTGTCTTACATCTTCTAGCACTAGCAGAAGAAGCAAGTGATGCTTGGTCATAGACTCTCTCCAGTGCGCGAAGAAAGTAGGTCTCCGGCACAGAACTATCGTCGCTACTGTAGCACACGAACGAGGGGTGCGTCAGTACCCCTCTCACTCTTACAAGAATAATCAGTCCGTTATCTGAGAGGTTTCTGTTAACAAAGATAAATCCATGGCAACCGTTCCAGCAGCGCGACTATAATTTTATTGTGTTAAACGTAACTGGTATCAATGCTGATAAGTTTGTATTTAAACAAAGGGGCTGACTACCATTTGGATTTGTTCATTACGCCATCAAAGTTATTCTTTTGCTTGTTAACAGTTCGACAAATATCCGCTTTAAAGAGCGCGTGGGGAAAAACTCCATATACGGATGTCGTGTATATTGTATAATTTGGAATGTACACTTGCCCACCTGAATGGCTATATGTCGTTTGTGAAGCAGGAAAACATTTGGCTCGAGAAGGAACCGGTACTTCAACCGACTCTGATCTGTCGCAATACTATGCATTACGATTGCAGGAGAGGTAACAACTGGCTTTGTAGAGATCGTGCACGATTGCAACACTGTGCTGCAGTTTTCAAGTTGAAAAGGTATTTTATTTTATTACTTTGTTATGCCATTGATTTTCAAAGTTCTTTGAAGTTAAACTTCTATCATAAACTGGTCTTCGAAATCTTAACCTCATAAAATTACGCGTTAAGCCGTATTGCTGTACTCATTGAAGGCTTAGTTCATTGACACTACATAAAGTTGTGACAGTGGTGGGGGGATAACATGGCGGTATAATGACAGTTTGGTAAACACTTGTTTAAATGCGAGTCGCTCTATATTGACCTTCAACATTCATACTCTTTCATTGACATCGCGAGAAACATCTGTATAGTGCGAATGTTTTTTTAAAAGTACAAGCATTGAAAATGTCAAATTAATAACAGCGGATATATCGAAAATGTGTAATGTCACGAAAACGCTATGTAAGATAAATTGTGTACATTTATTTTTTTCTATATTTTATAGTTTATCCACATGTAATGCGCAGAGGATCTACCCAAAAGTCCGAAGACCGTGGCCTCCTTCTACCCGGGACCGATGGATAACTCCGGGGATCTTTCCATAGGGCAATACCTGGTCAATTCCTAAAAAGCCCCCCCTTCGACAACGTCAAGACGGGATGGAAGTGGATACGCCACTTACGCGCGTCGACCCCGCAGGTAAGACTACCGAAAAACCTCGGTGGGGCCGCCTGGTGATCTAGCACACCTACAGATGTATTATTTTATCTTCATAGTAATCCTGCGCGGTAGGGATGAGTAGCAACTGTGGTGGGGATAGTGCACCTATCGCCACAATGCGTCACACGCTTAAGATTACGAGAGGGGAGAGCGGTGCATAAGGTGTCTAAAAACAAATTTCATTCTCGAAGCCAGTTTTTGCAGCTCTTATAAACTAAGTTGTAATTCTTACTATGGTAGGAATCTCCACGCTTTTGTTGGATCTTAAATAGTACATATGCATTTGAAACAAAACCTTGTTCTCCTCCAGCAGGCATGATAAACAACTGTCGGCCTTTCAATATCGCTGCAGAGTTCCTGTAACGTATTTCACTCCAGGCATATGGTCCAGTATGTGCTGTATTTATATAAGTTTCATCCATACAATCTTCACTTCGATATCTCGGAATATTTCGTAAATACTTAAGCCTTTCTGCACGTATGGTGCGATGTCCGATTAAAATTTGTCTGTCACGCTTAGTGCTTTGTTTGTTTGTTTTTGTTATTGTTTTTTTTTTTTTTTCAAATAATCCTAGCTTCAAAAGAACTCTTCTTAATGTTCAGACTCTGCCTTGGAAGTCAATAGAATTTTTAAGCTTCATAAGCACTTTCTTCAAAGTTGGTCTTTGTTTATCTGTGCTTTAAAAATTATTCATAGTTCGCCTAACTACTTCTGAATTAAAACATCCAAATTAGATTATTAATAACAACTAAACACTAGTAACACAACTTCACTTATCTTATATAAATCCTGGGGACCGGTTTCAAAGCAAACATCTGCTTTATCTTCAGGCACTCAGCTTGACATCCACCCACTAACTGCAGTTAGTGGGTGGATGTCAAGCTGAGTGGCTGAAGATAAAGCAGATGTTTGCTTTGAAACCGGTCCCCAGGATTTATATAAGATAAGTGAAGTTGTGTTACTAGTGTTTAGTTGTTATTAATAACCTAGTTTACTTCACTGTCAGCAGCTTCAGTTTTTTACAATCCAAATTAGATTTTGTGCATGTTCTTAATCTTTGTTTACTGGGTATAGAGAAGGACGTTGTTGCACTAGCACCAATGGCTTTTCTTTCCTTAATAACTCTCCTAAACTGCTTTCAGATACAACTGTTGCCTCAGATAACCTTCCCCAGATTTTTATAGCTGACCCAGGCTATTGCTCCTTTTTTATAAATCTATGGATATTGGTTATTACTCCTCGTGTTTTTAAATGTAGCACTTTATTTCCTAATGTTCTGCTAGGAGGCGTCATTTATAAATGCTCTCTGGAACCAGGAGACAAGCACATTTTGAAACAAGCTGTAGTATTACCGAGTAGCACTGCACGTGTTTAGTTGTTCGCAACTGGTACGCAACTGACCTGCTCTCCCCTCCAGTTGCAACCGTTCTGAGGTGGACTCGTCCAGATACCACTGCGCATCGCTCTGCACTTTTCAAGATAAAAAAATACATCTGTACTAGCTCTGCAGGCTAGCACCCAGGACTTATGAGGCAACCCTCTACCCACTCTGGGCGGCCGTAGCCTGGCCTGAGGTTTCCGATTTCCCGCGTGTGTCGGGAACACACTGCCCCCTCGAGTCCAACCCAATCCGAACAACTCCCCGACGGGAGGGGCTCGGCAGTTCGGCCCGAGGTTCCTCTAGTAACGTCAGAGGTACCACGAGTGCTAAGCGTCCGCAGCGCCCGCACCACGGCAGCTGAAGGGGACGGATCCCCTCTCCTACGGGGATAGTTTATCCATATAAAAAATTACACATATCCCCTTCAGACGAAGAGGACTTCACTGGCTACTCCGAAAACATTCAAGAAATGTGTTTTATTTGTAATTTCAGTATGATTTATATGCAGTATTTTAATAAAAATCACCTCAGCCGTTTTTAAAAAAGGTACCAGTTTCCGTCAAATTCTTTATTAAAGATAATTTGGGATAGCAATTATTCTTGCAACTCTTCCTGTTGCATTTTTGGAAGATATTGAGCTTAAATACAAAGTTTGATATTTATCGGACTCAAGTTTTTTAATTATTATGATCTTACAGACGCACGCACACACACACGCGCGCGCGCCTGGGTAGCATAGATGGTAGCACACGATGTTCAGCCTTCATTGAACTGTCGCACACAGTTCACATTAGATACGTCCATGGTACCATCACCACATGCCTCACTCAACTGACGATGAATTTCAATAGGTGTGATACCACGAAAATGAATGATTACACGCAGTTCTTGCAATGAGAACGTCGCCATTTTAAGTATCAAAAACGGTCCTAACTCTCGTCGCTGCCACTAGAGTTCTATGCAGTGTACAGTGCTGCCATCTCTGTCACGTATTTACAAAGAGTCCACGTGTATTAAAAGAAAACAGAAGTTCCTATCTGGTAATTTACTTTTGAGTATAATTATTAATTTCATAACGTTTCACATCAATCAGCTCCCACGTGCTCTATTGGTGTTGTTACTTACTGTACGCCAAGTTACTAATATTTCGCTGTTCTAGTAAACAGGATAACAAGCGAATGCAGCGCTGTCGCTGAAGGTCATTAAGCCTCGACGCCTTGCCTTGTAGTAGTTGGCTATGACAACCATGTCATCGCGAGGCTGCGAATTTGTGTAATACTGGATCGCGCTTCAGTTCCACATACAACGGCGAGACGTATTGAAAGAAAGTCACTGAGATTGAAAGGGTTAAGGAAAGTCATTATTCGTTTTCTGTGTCCTGGAAATCCTAAGAGAACGGAATTTCAAAGCCTTTACATAGCGACTCGTTAAAACCCTACTGTGTTCTCAGATTCTCCTTGCAGCTACAAGAAAATTAGCAGTAAGATGTGTGCAAGTGTTTATTGCGAGTAATACTAGTATGTAGTAAATATGGAATAAGCGTTTGTAAGGATAGTTTGTGCAAGAGTAGAGACACTCATGCGAGTGCAAATATCAGATTTCTTTTTTTATTTCGAATGTTAGCTTCCTGCATATCCCAAAACAGTGAGGAATAGAGATCATCTCGAAGACATTGACGTTAACATAAATCATGTATCAGACATCCTTGTCTGTGGCATAGAATTTGATCGTCTCTGTTAATGACCTACTCATGGCGTTGTTCCAAAATCGTAAATTATCTGTAAAACAGTTAGATAGAAAGCGGTTTTGAGCGGTTGAAATGAGTTTTATCCTAATATTATTTTAAACTCCTTCCTATTTCTTTTTATTTGTGCTAATTGCTTTTGGACAAACTTACTGTCATTCCGCCAGAACCTTCATGTCCCCATTTTATTTGTAGACATAAGTAAATGTAAGAATATACAGGGTGGCGCACCAAATGTCATACATTGAAAATTGTTGATATAACTTTTAATAACAAAAGCATGTCAATGTTATCCTTTCTACATTAATCATCAGAATGTGTATGCTCAGTTTTATTATTATTATTATTATTATTATTATTATTATTATTATTATTATTATTATTATTATTATTATTATTATTATTATTATTTTTTGGTAGTTTACGTCCTCCAACGTTAAGTCATATCGGACGGTGAATGGAATGGGTGAAATGATGCTCAAATTAGTCCAGGGTCCATGAAGCTTAGAGTTACCCGACATTCGTCTTGAAGGATAAGGAAAAACCCCGGAAAAAACCTTATCCAGGTGACTCACCCTGGCCGAGATTCGAACTCGGAACCTCTTGAACGTGAGGCAAACACGCTACCAACTACGCTACCTGGGCGTGCAGTACATGTTCAATATGTCCACCTTGTTGACGTACCACCTCTTCGAGACGAACTGTTACGTTTCCGACCACTACATGTCTTCTGTTATTCCCTGGAAAAATGCTGTGATAGCCGGTCACAGTTGCATTAGAGTTCGTGGTTTGTTGCGGTAGACTGTCTCCTTCAAATATCCCCATAAGAAATAATCACAGGGATTTATATCTGGGCTGTGTGGCGGCCATATTGAGCCGCCCTGAAAAAGTTCAGGATATCGATGGGACATCACACGGAGCCTGAAATGTTGGTGCAGGAAATCCAGAATTACGTTTGCTGTATGTGGTTGAGCTCCATCTTGTATAAACCACTGAGTCTCCATTGGTAACCCTGTTGCATAAAGCTGCGGAAGAAAAATGTTCTGCAACATGGCCAAGTAGCGCGCACTGTTATCTGTGCCGTTGAAAAAGATTGGCCCAATGTATCCATGGCTGCATATGGCACCCTATACACTAACTTTTTCTCAGTAATTTTCAATCTCGTGTGCAACACCAGGAGGTTCTCGTGCCCAAAATCTGGTATTCCACCTACTGACGCTACCGTTCAAATGTACGTAAACCTCATCAGAATACCACGTGTTATATGAATCACGGCGTCATCATTTGCAAGAGCCGAAGTCGCAAACTCTAATCGCCGTACCTTGTCATATTCCGTCACTTTGTGCAACAGTCATTTTGTATGGGAATAATTTCACCTCAGCATGAAGTATTCTTTGAAATGTCCGTTTCGGCTGAAGCTTGTCTAGTGGATTTCCTGGGACTTCGTGTCGAAGCCACTCTCACAGCCTCGATATTCTCTGGAGAATGGATTGTGTTGGCACTAGGTCGCTTTTGCTCTAAAATATGGCCGTCAGTTTCAAATTGTGTGGTTAGTCTATACGGTGTCTGTCTGCACGTTGCCCACCTCGTACGAAAATAAACACGAAAACGTCGTTGCGTCTCTGCTACGGTCTTCGTTTCCGCGTAAAACAACACTGTTCACTTTTTGTTCTAGCGTCAACCGGCCTTTGTCCGCCATTTTACTAAACTGGAGCGGTGGAATAAGCATGCGCGGTATTGACAATCTGTTGAACCATGCACAAAGTGCAGAGGTTCTACTCCCATTAGTCCTGGACCTGTAGGACCAAGGACCCAGGCCTCCTTCAACCCGGGAGCGATGGATACTCCGGTTTTTTTTTTTCCATAGGGCAATACCTTGAGTCTAAAAAGCCCCCCCCCCCCCGCTGAGCACAACGTCAATACGGGATGGAAGTGGATACGCAGGGAAGACTACCTCGATGGGGCCGCCTGGTGATCTAGCACACCTTCTACTATCTCTGCAGGCTAGAACCTGGGACTTATTAGGCAACCCTCTATCCCCCCCCCGGGCGTTCTTAGCCTGGCCGGAGGTACCCAATTCCCCGTGGGTGTCGGGAACACACTGCCCCCTCGAGTCCAACCCAATCCGAACTCCCCGACGGGAGGGCTCGGCAGTTCGGCCCGAGGTTCCTCTAGTAACGTTGGAACCATGCACGAACTACGGCTTATTGTCACATCATTCCAGCGTTGCCAACCCACAATTAATATATTTATAACGCAATTTCAATGTATGACATTTCGTGCGCCACCCTGTATTTTCTTCCAAAACGCATTGCTCTTAAATATGGTACTTTCGAAAACTTGTTTTCTTTCTTTCTTTGTTTCTTTCTTTCTCTCTCTGGTTCTTTTTTCTGTTTCTTTTTTTAATCTTAGTTTACTAGCAAAACTGCTTGAATAATATCTATTATGCAACACAACACAGTATGCTGTGGTTACTGCAAGTCACGCAAAAGTGGATGTCCTTCTTGCATAATGCATTTCATTCTTGTAACTCTATCGACTCGGAACAATTCTTTGAAGATAGCAGTTAGCAAGAATACTTTACTCATAAATTAACTTTGTGGGGAAAAAATAAACTGTATATGAAAGAGAATTCGGATGATCTTTGCAACCCTATAATTGGGCGTGTGTAACACATTTTATAGTCTGATTTATTGGTTATATCTAAACCGCAACGATGAAAATTACCAACTTGTCTGTAAAGGATGATAGGCAATAAATAGTATATATGTGGGTATTAATGAACGGCGTGATAATTTCAGAGAATGTCAAGCTGTCTTAAATAATTTGAAATCAAGAAAGTATGTTCTAATTTCGAAGTTATGTCTAAAGTATACCTACCAGGCAAGAAAACGCCATCGTAACCCGCAACAGTAAAATAATTGTGAGCCGCAAAATGCGTGATGGAAGATGCTGATTAGTTTCTCACCTTTGGTGACGATCTGGTAGAATTTTTGTAGATGCCTCGGCGCTCAGTAGTAATGAGTCTTATCTCTGGTCGCAGTATCGGAATGAAGGTATTTTGTACTGCAATTGTTAGAAAATAACAATTCTTTTCCTTTAAATATTGTGGGATTTATTCCGCAAAACCATTAGTAAACTCTGCTACAATTTTAAATGGCGTAGATTCTGTCCTTTCACATTATACTTGTAGTTGCATTGATGAACTTTAAGTTTCTGGCACACGCCACTAGTGCAACACAAATGCATGCGTTTTAGTGCAAACTTGCAGAGCGGCATCAAAAACTCGTCTTACTCTCTAAGACCGTTGTTTGTAAAATAATGCTAAGCTATCTTTGCACACGATGTTTCTAGAACAACTAATCTCTGTTTCATATAACCTTGTCCCGCTGACATGTATCACTCCGCGTGCAACTACCTTCCCCCTCACCCTAATTGGCTAATTTAGCGCCATAGGCCATAGGCGGTGCCTTCCCGTCAAATTTAAACCTGCAGTGAACGTCATAATTGCCAGGAAGATAGATAAAATCATACAAATAAGAATATGAAGGTATGCAAAATAATGAAGTTTATAATGAAACTGAGCAATTTGAAACTGAATGAATGAGCAATGAAACTGAAACAAGTTTATAATGAAAGACCTTCGCCCTTTTCCACTGCGATTTTTTAAAACCAGCACACATACCTTGCAAATATGCTTGTATTTCAGTCTTAAAAGTTGTGTCAGCCGTACTTGTCGTGTGTTCTTCATTCACCCAAGTCTCGTCAAGGTAGTATATTTTGCGACTTGTATCTCGGTACAGTCTGTCCTTAAATAACGTCTTCGCCACACAGCAATATCGCCCCTGGAGTGATAAGTTTTCCTGTTGTCTCCATTTCATGTCGCGATGTTCCTACGCATCTAACACACCTGTAAGTTCAGGGCACAGCTGTTCGACTCCTCTCACTGACAAAGACGGATTCTTCTCTGTGAGTACATTAAACACATGCACAATTCTTTTTTCGCCGCTTTGTAAAAGTTTTCCCTTGCGATGCTTCAGCGAAAAACTGACGGTGGACTCTGCCATTATACATATAATAAGTACACGCGCAATAAACGATCAATAAAATAATTTAGCTCTCGCACTCGGCACAGCACACCTCCGAATGGCGATATATGGCTAATCCAGTTCAAAACAAGGTCAGTGTTAAAAGTCATATAAACAAATGTGTCATCACTGCCGCTAAATCACGTGCTATCGTGCCATGTGCTTGAGAGCAAAGGGAGCTCCTCTTTACTTCGTTTAAGAATTAACATGCATTTCAGATAAATCAACTCTGTTGCATAATATATTTAATTCAAACAGTTATGGAAATATAAATTTGACAATTCCCTTCCAACATATAAAGATATATCGCCATATTAAATAACAAACTAATTTTTACCGCACAACAGTCTATAGTGCAATAGCAGCCAATGACATGTGATAAGGTCACGTGACCGTTAAGAGATACGGGGCAAGCTTATGTGAAACAAGGATTAAATTACTTCTCTTTTATCGGTCCACGTTACCTTATCACGTAATTGCATTATTGTAATTACCAATAGCAACAATATTACGTAATATTTAATTCGCGTTGTATCATTCCGTGGCCTACCCAATTTCAGATTTCCTATTTCGTACAATTTACTTTTTCCAGAACAATTCAAAAAAAATCTTATATATTTGAAAAACATGAGATAACCGCCACAAACCTGTGTGGCTCACATTCAGGAGGTACCGAGTTCAATCCCACCCCCTCTGGCTCGGCTTTTCGTGGTTTCCTCCGGTCAGTAGGTCGGTGCTTGAGTGGCTGCTGTTCTGTGACCATAAGTTTCCTTATTGTCACCTTTTACAGGGTAGTAGAACCAGCGACGGTATTCGGCGGATTGTAGCTGAATAATGAAGGCGCGCTCTGTTAATTCTTTTTTTCTGACGTAAGTTGGGACTGCTTTTTCAAGACCAGCCTCCATATGGAGCCCATGATGGAGCCCACGAGGGCGGATTGCTGGGTATAAGAGCTCGTGGGTAAGCTCGGGTGACATCGGATTCATTAGAGCTGAAAACGTTAGAGATCCCTCCATGTTTGCCCTTTTCATCATCAGGATCTGATCCACCTTCGAGTCTGTCCCGTGGATCTCGGGAGAGTGTTCCAAGGGTAGGATGGCTAACGTACGATGCTCTGACCTGGTTACAGGAGCCTCCCTCCATAGCTCCTTTATGACTTTATGTTTCTAAAGCACCAGTATGTCACTGACCAATGAAACCATTGTTCATACCACAAGATAACGAACAGAACTTGAAATATTAGAGTGCATCTCTGGAGCAATGATTATGTCCTTAGCTTTTGAGTAAGAGGCGATCGTTGTTTTCGTGTTCCAGTCTCGTTCAGCACATTTTTTTTGTAGGACACAGTAGTACACTTTTAGGGTACGCTTTAAGTTGTACTTAATTATTTTTTGATTAAGTCAAATTTTAACAATAATTCTTTTATGCAATCATTTTACATAGTCATCTTAATGCAATAGAATAATCATTCTGTATGTAAAATCCAGGAATCATTCATGGGCCAAAGAAAAAAGAAAGAAAAATGGAAACCTGTATAACTTTATAGCCGGTTTTAAAGAAACTTAAGTAATTGCGACCTGCACTTTCACAGTAAAGTTGAAATCGGCTTAGGAAGTTTAAGAACCTTTATTTGACTCTTATTAATCCCAAAATCCTTATGATTAATTCCCTCTTGTGTGTAATACCTCTTTGGCAGGATTTTATTCAAAGGATATTATTTTGGAAGTGGTGTCTATAAGAAATTTGAAATTCCGAGTGTATATCCAATAACATGACATCTCTATTGAGTCGATAGGGGTTGCAGACATCGCCTCCAAAATTGGTTTTTCCGTGGGATCTGTGCACACAATCCTGCATGAAGATCTGAAAATGCTCAATCGGCGATTCTCCAAAACAACGTTCTCCACTCGATGGATCATGTCGTCAGATCGGCTGGTGCGAGGCCATGACTGTCTTGGTTTGTTGTCATACGATGTTCTGCCTTCATTGAACTGTCGCACCCAGGAACGCACATTAGACACATCCATGGTACCATCACCACATGCATCACTCAACTGGTGAGGAATTTCAATAGGTGTCACACTACGCAAATGGAGAAAACAAATGATTACACGCTGTTCTTGCAATAAAAACGTCGCCATTTTAAGAATCAAAAACAGTCCTAACTCTCGTTGCTGCCACTAGAGTTCTATGCACTGTACAGTGCTGCCATCTCTGTCACGCATTCACAAAGAGTCCATGTGTATTTTTAAAAAAAAGCAGAAGTTTCTATCTGGTCCCCGTCCTGGAAAAAAAATGCCTTGAACGTACCTCATGTGCCATAGACTTGAAGTGGCTCAAGAAAAGAAGTCAATAGGATCGAGGTCTGAGAACATGGTGGCCAAGTTACAGTAGGATTCCCTTTTCCGATTCAAGAAGAGTTTGATTCAAATGTTCTTGCACAGTTATAGAGGAATGGGGAAGAGTTTCATCATGTTGCAATCAGATTCAACGTAGGTAAACCTACCCAAGGGGGAAGCAGAAGTGGGCCAAAAGCTTGGCTTGAAATAATTCTAAGTCATTGTCCATAGGAGATAGCTGTTGACAAGATCATGTGGATTGACAAGTCTTGCGCATATGACCGTTTCTTGTGTTAAAACCAGCCCTCCCTTGAATAACACGACCTCATCAATGAGCAATACCGACGAAAAGAATTCTGGCTGCTCCAGCAAAACCTGGTTACGAAGTTGTGAATGATATCAATAGTTTGTGATTTTGCGTTTGTATATTTTGACGATGAAAGAAATGAAGTGTTTGATGCATTGCTTACCATACCCTAGTGGAGCGTGATAGCGTGGTTGCGAGTCGGCATTTCTGCATTAAAATACTCTGTACAGAACATTTTGCTCGAATTTGGTTATACCTGGAGTTCGTTTGTAATGTTGGGGAAATACTCACGTCAGAAGACCCATCATCTACATAACCAATCGTCACTGACCTGGGAGTTTGTGTTTTTTGAAGTTATTGGTCCGAGAGATAGCACACCTTCGATGGTTGACGCAGAGAAGCGTGTTGTCAATCACAAATAATCTTTCCACCTTAATACAAGTATCGCCCCTATTCAAAGTTAGTGCATTAGTAGACTAATTTTGATTTCTGTCAGCTTTAAGTTTTACACTCTGCAAATGTTTACCGATGAGCTAGAAATATGAGTGATAGGTCTACTGTCCTTAAGGATATCTTTTCCTTCTTAGTGCTGCAGCTTATTCACCATATTTTTCTGCTTCACATAAATGTGCAGTTATTTGATTTTTATTTTGTTTTTGTTTTCTTTGTTCCTCTTACTAATATTTTAGCAAGAAAATGAAAACCAGTGTATGCAGGTAACATTTAATGGTGAAATAACACTTCAGGAGGATGTCAAATAAACAGATGGATTTTTCCCTTCCTCTGTAGAATCTGAAAATGCATTTCAGAGAATGTACTCTACATGCCTTAAAGTACTTACATGTAAGTCGCCATTCAGGTAGTTGTCTCATGTGTTTATGAGAACTTCTAGTGGTTTACCGCGAAAAGAACGAGTCAGTTGGAGAATTTAATGTCATGTTGGCACGTTGGCCATAGTAGCTCAATGGTTTAGAGCGGCTGGACGGAGACCAGAAGATCCGTGGTTCAAATCCCGGCTATGGCATTGAATTTTTCAGTGTGGCTCTACTCGTTCATAGTGTGGAAGAACAATTATTTCCATTAATTGTACCTAATAGTGGTCCGAACTATAAAGCCCGGGCCTTAAAGTACTTACAGCATAGCAAGTCGTCATTAAGGTAGTTGTCTCATGTGTTTATGAGAACTCCTAGTGGTTTACCGGGAAAAACACGAGTCAGTTGGAGAATTTAATGTCATGTTGGCACGTTGGCCATAGTAGCTCAATGGTTTAGAGCGGCTGGACGGAGACCAGAAGATCCGTGGTTCAAATCCCGGCTATGGCATTGAATTTTTCAGTGTGGCTCTACTCGTTCATAGTGTGGAAGAACAATTATTTCCATTAATTGTACCTAATAGTGGTCCGAACTATAAAGCCCGGGCCTTAAAGTACTTACAGCATAGCAAGTCGTCATTAAGGTAGTTGTCTCATGTGTTTATGAGAACTCCTAGTGGTTTACCGGTAAAAACACGAGTCAGTTGGAGAATTTAATGCCATGTTGGCACGTTGGCCATAGTAGCTCAATGGTTTAGAGCGGCTGGACGGAGACCAGAAGATCCGTGGTTCAAATCCCGGCTATGGCATTGAATTTTTCAGTGTGGCTCTACTCTGTCATAGTGTGAAAGAACAATTATTTCCATTAATTGTACCTAATAGTGGTCCGAACTATAAAGCCCGGGCCTTAAAGTACTTACAGCATAGTAAGTCACCATTAAGGTAGTTGTCTCATGTGTTTATGAGAACTGCTAGTGGTTTACCGGGAAAAACACGAGTCAGTTGGAGAATTTAATGCCATGTTGGCACATTGGCCATAGTAGCTCAAATGGTTTAGAGCGGCTGGACGGAGACCAGAAGATCCGTGATTCAAATCCCGGTTATGGCATTGAATTTTTCAGTCTGGCTCTACCCTTTCAGAATGTACTGTCTCAAACTTAAACCGAATGTAAATGTATAAAGTCAAATCAACAATTTGAGCATTTGTTTGCCTTACTATTGAATTAAGGTGCTAAACATTATCAGCAAATCAATCTAACCTTAACACACCTGTCTGTGGATACAGAACAAGTAATTTGGACATTCCCGAAACATTCAAAATCGCATTTATTCTTCGTTTGTTTACTTATACTTTAAGGTATGCCAATGTACAGGTTTCCTGCTCACTGACTAGCAAGGAGAATCGATGACGCCGACGAAGGAAGTGGTGCTATTGTCCCTGACTAAGCAAGGTAGTTCCGGTGTATCGAGTTACTGGCTCGTCATTTGATACTCCGTAAACTTCGCATCATAATCCATTCTTGCGTCTTCATATTTCAAAAGAACCAAGACACCCACATCATGGAATGCTCTATAGCAGACGTGGGCAGCAGTTTTCTTCCTTTTTCGTGGTTAAATTAGTTGTTTCAGTAAGAGAATGATTGTAGGATTTTTCATAGCTCAAATAGTACTTCTTCACGCCACATGGAGTGAAAAATAATTGCAGCTGTTTTATGTGAGAATTGGAGTTGTCCTAAAATTAGTGAATTCGTGACATTTTATGTAATTGTATTGGGATTTTTCAAATATGACCCGAAATTAGTTTCTGGGGTTGTATTTTAATTTTGTGCAAAATTGCAAACTACATTTTAATATTTTGACATTTTCAGTAAACATTTTTTTTCTTGACATTGTAGTTTTCTTTATGCAGTTCGATATAAATTCCAAAATGATGATCTCTCTCTCTCTCTCTCATTGTGTGTGTATGTGTGTGTAAGTGTGTGTGTAAGAGTAGTATACAAGTTTAAAACATATTGAAATATGCACACGTGAATTGATGCACACAGAGAATCTGCTACAAAACATGCACTAACATTCATTCCGTGCTTTCATAGTTGTTATGGCATGGCCCCTGCTTTTCCTCTTATGGAAAATATCCATGGGCTCACGATGAAGCATCCAGCAATAGTCGCCCATCACCCGAACATCCCAAGTTCCCTGGTATCGACGTTCCATGTCTTTCAGATTCTGGTTGAATATTTCAACCAGTTCCTCATTTACAGCATCCAGTTTTGTAGGGAAAAAGTCAAGTTTCGAATTTAAAATGTGCAAGTTCAAACTCATTGAGGATTTCAGCATTTTAAATTTCGTCAGCATGGAGAGCTAAGATTATTTTCCCAATAACTTTTGAACCGAATACTTAAAGGTGGTCCAGGCTGTATTCACTGAGTGACTGTACAGATGTACCTATCCGTTGTCGGCGGCAGCAGCAGCAGCAGCGCCTGAGACCGCGCTTGGGTACATGGAGGTAGCGCTTACCGACAAAAGAACCTTAAGCTTACCGTTTTTGCTACACGCAGCATCGTCACTTCGCATTATTATTACGGAAACAGTTATTTTTAAACAAAATGTGAATACGTCATCAGTTATAAGTCAAAATTTGAGCGATAAGATTCAGAAACAGTTTAACTCTTCGACTTTATCAGTTGCAATTTGCTTCAAATACGAGGCATGTTTTATAAGTCAGTACCGTTTTGGAATTAAAAAAGGACGTGCATAGATATCGCAATATTTTATTTTTACATGAAAGCCTGTACCGTAATCTACATTTCTACATAATTTGCGTGAATATTGAGGAACTTGTCATAACGTAGCACCAGTTTTTGAATACCCTCATAAAGTTCTGCCACCTGACGTGTTAACCATTGTATCACAACTGTTTTGACTTTGTTATCGTCTTGAAGACCCTGACCGCCCAGATGTTTCTTCAAGTGCAAGAACAAATGATAGTCACTGGGCGCCAGATCAGGGCTGTATGGAAGATGATCTAGAGTTTCCCATTGAAAAGATTTGATGAGATCTTTGGTCCGATTAGCCACATGTGGACGGGCATTGTCATGCAGAAAAACGATACCCTTACTCAACTTGCCACGTCTTTTGTTCTGGATTGCACGACGAAGTTTGTTCAATGTCACCCAATAAGACACTGCATTAATTGTCTCATTACGAGGCAGAAACTCCACTAGCAATACTCCTTTTCTGTCCCAAAAAACTGTGCACATGATTTTCCGGGCAGAAATTGTTTGCTTAAACTTCACTTTTGTGGGTGATGATGAATGTCGTCATTCCATAGATTGTTGTTTCGATTCTGGTGTGACGTAGGTCACCCATGTTTCGTCACCAGTAACAATTTGGTCTAAAAGATCTTCACCTTCATTGTGGTACCGCTCAAGGAAAGTCAATGCACTGCCTAAACATTGGGTTTTGTGCAAATCCGTCAACATTTTCGGAAACCAACGCGAACACAATTTCCGGTACTTCAAGTTCTCGGTCACAATGCGAAACAAACACTGCGACAATATTGAGGAAAATAGTCGCACAATGATGAAATTGTAAAGCGTCTGCTTTTTCTCACCTTTTCGTCCACTTTCTGCACCAAATGTTCAGTAACGACCGAAGGACGCCGACTCCGTTCTTCATCATGCACATTTGTGCGGCCATCTTTAAATGCTCTCACCCATATCCTTACCATTCATCACTCATAATGTTTTGTCCGTAAACTTCACAGATCTCACGATGAATATCGATCGATTTGACGCCTTTAGCACTAAGAAATCATGTAACAGCCCGTACTTCACAATCGGTGGGACTCACGATTGTCGGAGGCACTCAGTAACCAACGTATACAATGAAGAATCAGACTGTAATGGCGTCATTGCGTAGACAAGAGATGTAGGTAACCAGCGCGCATGCCGGGAACGCCGACCGTAGCGCTGCGGCGGCGGAATCGCAAAACGGTACTGACTTAAAAAACATGCCTCGTAGATCATCATCAACGTTCATTGTACGAGGGTGGTCTAAAAAGTTTCCGACCTCAACATGAAGATGGCAGCACTCGTAAATAAAAGCTAGTGAATTTCGCTGTTCATCTGTTGACAGTTAGTCGTTTCAGCGATTTTGTTATGTAACAGTCGTTTGAGTGAGTTGATATGAGTGTTTTTATGAAAATGGACAAAGTCGAGTATCGAGCTGTCATTAAATATTTGTTTTTGAAAGGCAATACGCCTACGCAAATCAAAGAAGAGTTGGATTCTGTGTATGGGGACTCTGCACCATCATTTACCACAGTGAAATTTTGATCAGCTGAATTTAAACGTGGCTGTAAGAGCTTGGGAGAACGAACGTTCGGGACGACCAAAAACTGCAACTACCGATGAAAACACCGTCAAAGTTCACCAAATTGTGATAGACGACCGCCGAATTAAAGTGAGAGAGATAGCAGAGTCATTGGACATGTCAAAAGAACTGTTTGTCACATATTAAGTCAACATTTAGACTGTCCGCACGTTGGGTGCCACGTTTGCTCACGTTAGACCAAAAACGTGTTCGAATAAACATTTCCAACGCTCTGTTGGCGCAGTTTAGGCGCAATAAATCTGAGTTTTGGTACTAATTAATTACTGTAGATGAAACTTGGATACACCATTATACTCCCGAAACAAAAATACAGTCCAAGCAGTGGACTGCAAAGCGGGAACCGGCTCAAAAAAGCAAAGACTGTTTTTTTTTTCGGCTGGAAAAGTGATGGCGACTTTTTTTTATAGTCATGGAGTTATTTTAATCGATTATCTTCAAAAAGGAAAAACCAGTACAGGAGCATACTACGCATCATTACTTGACAAGCTGGAGGCAGAACTTACAGAAAATGGCCACATTTGCAGAAACAGAAAATCCTGTTTTACCAAGACAACGCACCGTCTCACACCTCAGTGGTTGCAATGGCGAAAATCCATGAATTACGGTTTGAACTACTTGACCATCCGCCTTACTAACCAGATCTAGCCCCAGTCGACTTCTTTTTCTTCCCTCATCTGAAAATTGCGCTCGAAGGACAGAGACTTTCGTCAAATGAAGAGACAATCACCTTCGTGAACAATTATTTTGCAGAGAAAGACGCCGAGTACTATTTGGACGGGTTATAGAGATGGGAGCAGCGCTGGGAGAAGTGTGTAGAGTTACAAGGAGACTGTTGAAAAACGCCGAGTACTATTTGAACGGGTTACAGAGATGGGAGCATCGCTAGGAGAAGTGTGTAGAGTTACAAGGAGACTATGTTGAAAAACGCCGAGTACTATTTGGACGGGTTACAGAGATGGGAGCAGCGCTGGGAGAAGTGTGTAGAGTTACAAGGAGACTATGTTGAAAAACACCGAGTATTATTTGGACGGGTTACAGAGATGGGAGCATCGCTGGGAGAAGTGTGTAGAGTTACAAGGAGACTGCTGAAAAACGCCGAGTACTATTTGGACGGGCTACAGAGATGGGAGCATCGCTGGGAGAAGTGTGTAGAGTTACAAGGAGACTGCTGAAAAACGCCGAGTACTATTTGGACGGGCTACAGAGATGGGAGCATCGCTGGGAGAAGTGTGTAGAGTTACAAGGAGACTATGATGAAAAACGCCGAGTACTATTTGGACGTGTTACAGAGATGGGGGCATCGCTGGGAGAAGTGTGTAGAGTTACAAGGAGACTATGATGAAAAATGCCGAGTACTATTTGGACGGGTTACAGAGATGGGAACATCGCTGGGAGAAGTGTGTAGAGTTACAAGGAGACTATGATGAAAAATGCCGAGTACTATTTGGACGGGTTACAGAGATGGGAACATCGCTGGGAGAAGTGTGTAGAGTTACAAGGAGACTGCTGAAAAACGCCGAGTACTATTTGGACGGGCTACAGAGATGGGAGCATCGCTGGGAGAAGTGTGTAGAGTTACAAGGAGACTATGATGAAAAACGCCGAGTACTATTTGGACGGGTTACAGAGATGTGAGCATCGCTGGGAGAAGTGTGTAGAGTTACAAGGAGACTATGATGAAAAACGCCGAGTACTATTTGGACGGGTTACAGAGATGGGAACATCGCTGGGAGAAGTGTGTAGAGTTACAAGGAGACTGCTGAAAAATGCCGAGTACTATTTGGACGGGTTACAGAGTTGGGAGCATCGCTGGGAGAAGTGTGTAGAGTTACAAGGAGACTATGATGAAAAACGCCGAGTACTATTTGGACGGGTTACAGAGATGGGAACATCGCTGGGAGAAGTGTGTAGAGTTACAAGGAGACTGCTGAAAAACGCCGAGTACTATTTGGACGGGCTACAGAGATGGGAGCATCGCTGGGAGAAGTGTGTAGAGTTACAAGGAGACTATGATGAAAAACGCCGAGTACTATTTGGACGGGTTACAGAGATGTGAGCATCGCTGGGAGAAGTGTGTAGAGTTACAAGGAGACTATGATGAAAAACGCCGAGTACTATTTGGACGGGTTACAGAGATGGGAACATCGCTGGGAGAAGTGTGTAGAGTTACAAGGAGACTGCTGAAAAACGCCGAGTACTATTTGGACGGGCTACAGAGATGGGAGCATCGCTGGGAGAAGTGTGTAGAGTTACAAGGAGACTATGTTGAAAAATGCCGAGTACTATTTGGACGTGTTACAGAGATGGGAGCATCGCTGGGAGAAGTGTGTAGAGTTACAAGGAGACTATGATGAAAAACGCCGAGTACTATTTGTACGGGTTACAGAGATGGGAGCATCGCTGGGAGAAGTGTGTAGAGTTACAAGGAGACCATGTTGAAAAATAAAAAATAAAAAAATTCTGAAAAAATGTCTTGTATCTTTATTAGGTCGGAAACTTTTCAGACCACCTATGTATTCATCAGTCAACGTAAGTGGCGCTGTTTATCCTTACAGCTTCCCATGCATACTCTGAAATAAGAATCTCATAGTTCATCAGTGGAAGAACTGGTAGCAAACACATATACCTAACTGAAGAACGAGAACGGAAATAGTGTCATAGGTGACTCGAACACTCTTCAGAATCGAAATAACTAATCTCCTGCTCTGTTCTAGTTTTGCAATGTGTGACATTGATTCGAGTGGAAATAGAGTTTTAAGGCTTGTTGCTGTTTCATCCACTACAATGCAAAATGGAATATATAGGGAATGTCTATGAAGTTAATTGTCTCACCACCTCATTTTACTGGGGTTTTTCGTGAAAGTTTGTGAGGACTTATTTGCGGGCATAGGATGTTTTATTGGTTTCATTCTAGCAACATGCGCAGGTATTTCTGCTTCCTTATATTAAGAAAAATATATATAAAGCATTAAGAGCTAGATAATAATTAGGTGAGACATTATAAGGTTCTATTTTACGTTGCTTTATTCTTTGAAGGAAAATATGATGTGTTGCATTCACACTTTTTTTTTGTAATTTACGTCCTTCAACGTGGGTGAAATGATGCTCAAATGAATCCATGGTCCATAGAGCTTACAGTTACCTGACATTCGTCTTGAAGGACAAGAGAAATCCCCGGAGAAAACCTTATTCAGGTAAACTCACCCTGACCAAGATTCGAGCTCGGGACCTCTTGAACGTGAGACGGACACGCTACCATCTACGCTGCCGAGGCGGGCACACACTATTTTTTACAATTGGCTCTTACAAAAGCTTATTTCTTTTACTTCTTGTTAGTACAAATTGCCTCACATTCAAGACGTCCTGATTTCGAATCTCGGTCAAGATGAGCTATTTGGATAAGGTTTTCCCTTATTCTGAAATATGTCAGGTAACTCTAAGCTCAATGGTCCAAGGGCTCATCTGAGCACCATTTCACCCATTTCATTCATCGTCCATATGACTCAATGTTGGAGGGCGTACCTACACATTTGCACATTTCGTGTAGGTGTAAGCAGAATTCCGTAAGTAAAGGGAGGTCAAATATTCTCTAAGTCCGTCGTTATGAAATAACTAAAGTTTGTTCTCTTTGATTGAACAAACAATAAAATAAAGAAAGAAAATAAGAAAAAAACGAATAGGCGAGAAAGGGCTGAAATATTTTGACAATTACTCGCGCATAGTGGTATAATGAAACAGGCGAAGTGCTTATTCTTCTACAAGCTTCACTCCCTGGGCGTCGAACATGAGTTCTCTCTAATCGTCCGCAGTAGCAGCACTGACTATACATTGCAATGTCGTCTCAAACTCGCTAATAGAAGTCTCATCAAAACAACTCACTTTTCCACCGACTCGTACTCGAGCACGATCGTTTAATGCATAAGGCTAAGTTATTAGTTCTGGCAATTCGCTCTCTCGTTCTCTCCCTCCCTCTCTCTCTCTCTCTCTCTCTCTCTCTCTCTCTCTCTCTTTCTCTCTCTCTCTCTCTCTCTCTCTCTCTCTCTCTCTCTCTCTCGATTCATAGCAAGTGCACATGGCTCTAGGTTTTGCAGACCTTCAATTTAGCTATGTGGTTACGTACAACGTGCTCTCAAGGATGCGGAAGTCATTGAATCTCTTCGGCACCGCCTCATCTGAACAGAGTAGTCATTTGCCTTCTGAACATCTTCATCTATTCGGAAGGAAATTCTTCAAAATGGTTCCTTTATCTTAGGGATTAGATCGAAGTTGCGTGAGCTTAAATACAGAACGTATGGTGGCACTTCCCAGACTTAGCAATCGTCCCAGTGAATTCCAGCTCACTTCCCATTATATCAACTGGCAAATGAACAAACCGGCATATGAAAAAAACCTAATTGCTACCATTCAATAAGATAATGCGGTTGGATCGCAAGCCTCGTGAAGTCCTTGATTACACTGCCGCGTTCTGTTCCTCTAGCACATTGAATTGTTAACTGGCACTAGTTATTTTAGCAATAAGCACACTACTTCTGTACGTACGGTTCACAGCAGCTGTATCACATAGCTCCTTCTTGAGAGATCTTCGTCCCAAACAGGAAAAAGGGAATAAAGATTAACCACCTCTAGTGTGCTCAGGGGTTGACGCCGAATGCGGTATGCCATATTATTGATACGAGTGGGTGTCTCTCTTAATGGAATTGGAAAATAAACCTTATAAGCTCCCACGAAGTGGGAAGCCTTGGAACTGGAGCAGAAGTCCCCATTACTTATCCCATCTAGCTGCTTGTCTTGCCTACCTACCTGCCTACCTCCCTGCCTACCCACCTACCTGTCTACCCACCTACCTACCAGCCTGCGTGCCTACCCTTCTACCAGTCTGCCCACCTACATGCCTTCCTGTCAGCCTGCCTGCCTACCTACTTGCGTACCCACCTGCCTTCCTACCAGCCTGCCTGCCCACCTACCTACCTGCCTTCCTGTCAGCCTGCCTGCCTACCTACCAACCTACCCACCTGCTTTCCCGCCAGCCTGCCTGCCCACCTACCTACCTGCCTTCCTGTCTGTCTACCCACCCACCTGCCTTCCTGCCAGCTTGCCTGCCAGCCTGTCTGCCCACCTACCTAACTGCCTTCCTTTCAGCCTGCCTAACTACCTACCTGCCTACCCAACTACCTGCCTATCCACCTGCCTTCCTGCCAGCCTGCCTGCCCACCTACCTACCTGCTTTCCTGTCTGCCTGCCTACCCACCTATCTTCCTGCCCACCTACCTACCTGCCTTCCTGTCTGCCTGTCTGCCCACCTACCCATCTATCTTCCTGCCAGCCTGCCTGCCCACCTACCTACCTGCCAGCCTGCCTGCCCACCTACCTGCCTTCCTGTCTGCCTGCCTGCCTACCCACCTACCTTCCTGCCAGCCTGCTTACCCACCTACCTACCTGCTTTCCTGCCAGCCTACCTGCCCACCTACCCATCTATCTTCCTGCCAGCCTGCCTGCCCACCTACCTACCTGCCAGCCTGCCTGCCCACCTACCAACCTGCCTTCCTGTCTGCCTGCCTATCCACCTGCCTTCCTGCCCACCTACCTACCTGCCTTCCTGTCTGCCTGCCTTCCTGTGAGCCTGCCTGCCTACCCGTCTACCTGTCTACCCACCTACGTTCCTGCCAACCTGCTTGCCCACCTACCTACCTACCTGCCTTCCTGTCTGCCTGTCTGCCCACCTACCTACCTGCCTTCCTGCCAGCCTACCTGCCCACCTACCCACCTATCTTCCTGCCAGCCTGCCTGCCCACCTACCTACCTGCCTTTCTGTCTGCCTGCCTTCCTGCCTGCGTGCCTACCCACCTGTCTTCCTGCCCACCTACCTACCTACCTACCTTCCTGTCTGCTTGTCTGCCTGCCTTCCTGTCAGCCTGCCTGCCTGCCCACCCACCTAACTACCTGCCTTTCTGTCTGCTTTTGTGCCTACCCACCTGCCTTCCTGCCAGCCAGCCTGCCTGCCCACCTACCCACCTACCTTCCTGTCTGCCTGCCTGCCTGCCTGCCTACCCACCTGCCTTCCTGACAGCCAGCCTGCCTGTCTGCCCACCTACCCACCTACCTTCCTGTCTGCCTGCCTGCCTACCCACGTGCCTTCCTGCCAGCCAGCCTGCCCACCTACCCATCTACTTTCCTGTCTGCCTGCCTACCCACCTGCCTTCCTGCCAACCAGCCTGCCTGCTCACCTACCCACCTACCTTCCTGTCTGCCTGCCCACCTACCCACCTACCTTCCTGTCTGCCCACCTACCCACCTACCTTCCTGTCTGCCTGCCTACCCACGTGCCTTCCTGCCAACCAGCCTGCCTGCTCACCTACCCACCTACCTTCCTGTCTGCCTGCCTGCCTACCCACCTACCTTCCTGTCTGCCTGCCTTCCTACCTACCTGCCTGCCTGCCTACCTATGTACGTTAGTACGAACGTACGTACCCAAGCACCCGTCAACCCACATCAATTATAGAACTATTTAGTGTGTTCTAAGATGAGAGATTATAGGCAGTGCCGGTTCTTTCATTAAATAACTAAACAATTGTTGTTATTAACGATGCTGTCAATTACCAGGATCATACACTATCGCAGGTTGTTGAGTAACCAACCCAGTCAGCAAGCTCCTTTCATTCATTTTCTTTCAGTTAGACCGATGAACGTGTACAAAGGAAATAACGTTTCTTGCTCTCATAGTCTCCAGCAACATTCAACTATACCTGCATTAGCCATAACGTACTGTTTGCAACGATATTTAAGTATCTTTATTTTATTCATTTATTTTTAAATGTAAGTCCTCCAATGTAAGTCATATAGGACGATAAAGAAATGAATGAAATGATGCTAAATGGGTCCGTAGAACTTAGAGATATCCCAACATTCATCTTTCAGAATGAGGGAAAATCCCGAGAAAAAAAATCCAGATAACTCACCGTGACCGAGTTTCGAACTCGGGAGTTCTTGAACGTGAGGCACACAAGCTACCACCACGCTGTTGCACATTGACCACTGCAATAACCTTGGTTCTCTGATCATTCATTGCAACACAAATTTTTGTTCCATTGTGTGTGGTAATATTTTCTTTTTTGTTGAGACATAAAAAGTAACGTTGATTGAAGAACATTCCTACGTCAGTGATAAGATATCCCACGTCTATAAACACGTGTCTCGCTCTTATAAGGAATGAAAGAAAAGTTTTGTTTACTTACAAAATGCTGTCCCACAAAGGGAAGTTATTTTTTGTAAAGTAAATGCTTTTAAGATGAATGTAGTAATGATTTATATATTGTTTAACTTGTATGCACAATAATTTTTTCAAGTCACCCATAAATATTTACTGTTAAGTAATATTTCAATGAACAGCCAATATTAACAGTGGTAATTAGTCTGTTGAATACAACACGATTTTGGTAATCGCGCCAGGGGTAGTTTATCTGTGCCATGACACTACCTTAAAAAGGGAAGAAATAGATGTTTCAAATTGTTTGTATACTCTATTATTACAAAGAATACAGCCATGCTTATGTTCTTCAGAGTCCAATGAAATGTCTTGCCCGATAATACAAAACCATAGAAGCTAAGTAACGAACGCCATTAAAGTAAGTTACTAATTTACTTACTAATTGTTAAGTTAAATTAATTTTTGAAGAAATTTAAACAGTGAAACCAACGTAATAAAAATTGAGAATTGATTCAACTTACCACTCGTGTTTGGTAGAAAACGTCATCAAGAAACACAAATATTTTTAAGAATTTTGAAGTTCCTGTGGATACGAACTACGTCACAAATGGTTGAAGCCGTACATAAGGGGAACTTCATCAATTAACAAAGGACCCAAAACTAGTCTTCAGAAGATAACAATGTAAGCAACAGTTAACAAACACATGTTCTTGCAGTAAATGTAATGAGTGTTATGTTCACTCAATTCTCAATTTCTATTTATGGTTTCACTTTCCACTGTTTCTACACTTTGTTTAAATAAGGATGCTGTTAGTATGCACATATGTAAGCTAAATCTAAAAGGTGTTTCTACGTTTTTACTTTTAGTTCTCTTGTGCAGCTTTAATCATTTCAATGGAAGGTAGGCATAGGAAATACTAAGGGAAAGAATAATGGAAATAAATTTGGTTGAGATACAAAGGAAATTTTAACTTTTTGGAGCAAAGTTATAAAAGTCAATTCAATTCAATTTACTCATCCCTTATATTTCATACAGAGGATACGTTATTTTATAAGAAAACATAAAAAAAGAATATCTAAAAGGCTACTATATACATTACTTAGAAACTAATGTGTACATTACTGATATGTACATTGGATAGATAAAGTCAGCTTGAAGGGTTTAATGCCGTGGCCGGGGTTTGAACCGTGGATCTCCTGGTTTCTGTTCAGGCATTGAATTTTTCAAGTTGACTCTTATCTATATATATATTAAAAAAAACTTAGCCTATGTGTGGCTAGTGTGAAGAAATGATTAATTTCCATCAATTAACTTAGACACATAAAGTAATCCGTTTTAACTAGGTTATGTTCCCAAAAATATTTCCGTTTCCGCGTTAGGCAGTTTTCCGGCTTACAGTATAATTTTACATGGGAAATAGTTCCCTTCCGAAATTTATTTTCCGTTTTTCCAGCATATAAAAGGCTCGTTTTAGGCAGATTTTACTCTACGATTCAAGGAAGTGGAGCTTAACTAATGGCTTTAGAACGTTATGTGTTTATGTATACGGCAATATTTATTTTGTTTACCTGTGCATTAGAGACTCATTTGTGCTCTTTAAACTAATGGTATATTAATGCATTTATTTACTTTTCCCTTCCTTATGAAATAATAATAATAATAATAATAATAATAATAATAATAATAATAATAATAATAATAATAATAATAATAATAATAATAATAATAATAATAATAATAATAATAACAATAACAATAACAATAACAATAACAATAACAATAACAATAACAATAACAATAACAATAACAATAACAATAATAATAATAATAATAATAATAATAATAATAATAATAATAATAATAATAATAATAATAATAATAATAATAATAATAATAATAATAATAATAATAATAATTATTATTATTATTATTATTATTATTATTATTATTATTATTATTATTATTATTATTATTATCATTATTATTATCATTATTATTATTATCATCATCATTATAAGTCCAATTTGCAGAAATTCAAAATCTTCTTTATTTCCATAGAAATACGCTTCGTACACCTCTTACAGTAGCATAATTACGTAACATACACAAATACGATCCTCAAGGTCGTCGACCACAAACAAAGAGTTCACTTTCAAAACACAGCTGTACGCACACGTTTACCAAGTTCCGATTACGACTCTGTCTACTGACGAGTCGCGGCTTCTTTATATACCTCTACTCATATTTCTAGAAACAAATCGAATGTTCTGTAACAAACAAGAAATCGAACCTTCCAGTCAGCTATCTGTCTCTTTATCTGTTTCAGCAAGCTTTTATCTCCGCGTTGCACTGTCTCT
>CM060949.1:25572708-25679074 GCA_030765055.1 Mantis religiosa
TTACGCTGATGACACATTAGTATATTATTCTCTCCAGCACGCACAAGTAGTAGTACAGCTCTCTTTAGATCGCCTAACTCATTGGTTCAGCACTTGGTGGATCTCACTGAACCCTCAGAAAACCGAAGCTAAAATCTTCACTCTTCGCCGATATACTCCGCTTACTCCGTTGTGTCTCTACTGGAACAATGTCCCTTGGCTCCCCACTACAACTCCCGTTAAATACTCTGGAGTGTTTTTGGACTCTCGACTGACCTGGCGTGCTCATATCGATCGTCTTATATCAGTGGCCTCCGGGCGGCTTTCAAAACTCTCACCTCTGTTTCATCGCCATTCCAGCCTCGGCCTACAGTCTTCATTATTACTCTACAAATCACTCGTTCGTCCGCTTATTACATATGCCTGCCAAGTGTGGGGGGGGGGCACACACACATGTTATCTGCGTCGTCTTCAGGTCTTACAGAATCGCTTCATGCGTATCGCTACCAACGCTCCATGGTTCATCCGTAATCAGCAGCTCCATCACGAACTAGGACTGTTACCTCTTCACGACTACATTCGCAGGATCGCTCGTCGTTTCTTTTCCACGCTGCAAGAAGTTCCATGAGCTGTGCATTATAACATCGGCGTCCGCACGCGCCAGCCCTCACGCTTGAAGAGGATACTACCACAGGACCTGCTTCTAAGTGATACCTCTGACTCGAGTGATTCTAGTGCTTGATATTTATCTTACATCTTCAATATTGACATAATTTCTCAGAGAGTATTATTGGAGTTCTAACGTAATGTAGTTAGGGGGCGGCCTGTTAGCCTACCCCTGAGTGTTATTGTTCTTATTGTACTGTTACCTTCTTTTCACTCTGATCTGTGAAGCACTGTACTGCTGATCGACCAATAAAAAAAAGTTATAAATACTAGGATTTACAGAGAGCAAATTTCCTGCTATTCACGCCAAAACTCCCGCCAACATTAGAAACCTAAAATAGCAAGTCAGAATGAAAGGCGTAAAATGGAGGAACAGGAAATCCAGGGCTGTAATAATCCTTCCCATCATTCGTGACCAAGGGAAACTCCCGGAAAAAAAAGCATGAGTCAAGAAGGTCGCCACGGGAATCGAACCCACGACGTCCCGAATGCGCCCACCTTCTGGAGTTCGTATAATTATATGGTTACTGATGCAGCCCCAGCAGAAGCCCATTTTTTAATGTAAATTTATATTGAGGAATTAATCCTTAAAGAATTAATCCTTTTAAATACATTACTCCGGTATATGGGTGATTTTTGATTAATTAGAGCCAACTGAAAAATTCAATGCCATGCCAGTAGATCCGTGGTTCAAATCCCGGCCATGGCATTGAATTTTTCAGTTGGCTCTAGTTAATCAGAAGCCTATTTGGAATCACCTCTGCTCTTTCCATAACACACAACACACGCTGAGCATTTAATCAAGCGTAGTGAATTGTGGGTTAACATAACCCGAAAGAGAGAAATAACTAGGAATAAACTGTATGTTATGATAAAGTAAGCTCTATGAGTTTGCGGCACATTCCTGGTACTTATTTAACATCATCTACATGATAAAGGGACACTCCGGAACATGATAATGTTGCATCATCATCGTCATGTCTCAGCTGCTTGCCGCCTTCTTTTCTGTATCGGATCAAAGGTCGCTTGGCAGTCATAAGTCCGATTACTTGAACCTCGCCCTCAATTTAAAATGCAAAGAGGTACAAAAACTGACATAAAAGGAGGCACAGAATGTGCGGCAACTTTCAGTTTGGCTTTAGTTAGTGAACGGTGTGTTTCCTTTGGAATTCTACTGGTAGTGTCTATCAAGTTGTATAAAACAGGTAAATTTTGTGAACTTTCCCCGAGACACGAAGATTTTTAACAAAAATATCTTCCTCCAAACTACCTTTTGTATTGAAATTTTTTATTTTTAAAAATGACTATTTGGTTTAAAATACCGTATGTTTGAGATTATTTGCATGACAAATACAATGTAGATATTGAATTTTACGACAGTAGCCTGTGAGGACATCTTCTAAGTGACTCTTGTACCTACACTGGTAAACCTTAATTCAAATAAACTCTTTATGCACGATAAATGTAAATCCTGCTGAACTATATAGGTAATTTGTCAAAAACTTTTGTGGCGTTAACCATTTCTTTGTTATTGGTTTTTGTTTTTCAAATTGTGCCACTTTTTTTTTTCAAGTGGTCCAGTATAGAATAGGATGCTGAGAACCATAACAAGAGCGTTCATAAATAAAACTATTTCATTTTACTATTAATTTTTATATTTTCAATTGCATACATATAGTAAGTAGCTGAAATACTGAATTCCAACCAAAATTTCGAATTTGAGATTTCACCTGAAATATATGTTTTGACGTAGTTTTGGAAAACGACTTGGGTTTACCTGTTTATCTCTAAGAGAGAGCGAGAGTCTGTGTGTGTATCTGTAAATATATCTTTGAGAGAGAGAGAGAGAGAGAGAGAGAGAGAGAGAGAGAGAGAGAGAGAGAGAGAGAGAGAGAGAGAGAGAGAGAGAGAGAGAGAGAGAGAGAGAGAGGAGAGTGCGTGCGTGTGTGTCATAAACGAAAAATCTTTAACTACCAAACATGGTATTTAATTCAGTATTTTTCAAAGTTGCTACACGAAGGTTTTCAAGAAAAATTCCGCATATAAAACTGTGATGTACTTACATGGAAACAATTTCGAATCTTTTTATATGCTGAAAAATGACTAAAACGATTTCGGAACCGATTTTGATTAAAATAAACTATGCATATTTACATTACAACTAACGTTGATGTTCAGGACATAGTGTATGGTTTTCATTCAGAAGAAATTTTGTATAATTTTGAGTTTGTGGGTGCGTGAGTGAGTGAGTGGGGATTAAGGGCCCAACAACAGCTAGGTCATTTTGGCTATAATTTTGAATAATGGACAAGCAATAACACAGACAAAAACATACTACGTAAATAATGTAGATATATCGCTTTAAAGCACAATTGATTTAAAATAATGTTTTTGCGTTATCAGCATCTTCGGTTATTATTGGTTTAAACCTTTTAATCCATTTTCATTTTTAAGATGCTGTCGCTATTTGTTTCTTGCCATGTCATGAAAAGAGTACAATAGCTAAATAAAAACAGACGATGGTGAGTAGGAAAGACATGCGAAAGGAGCACAAAAGGAGTTCTTATGAATAAGGATAATTCATTTCGCTATGTAACATCAACTGGCGTTCGCAATCGGAGTAAAAGCTGGTGGAAGTATAAAGGTTAGCCAATGTTTAAAAATGAATTTAAATTGATTGGAATATTATTAGTAGAGTACTCTGTATTTAAAATAGCTAAGCTTAGAAGCGAGTCCCATTCATCTCATTGGAAATGGTATGAAGTGTGACGTTTGTGCTCTATTCTAAGGGTATTGGGGAAGCTCTGTGATGTCATCCAAGTCATCGTCTGCCTCGCTCGTGTAAGGAAAAAAAAATCTTATATGATAATTTGTGTTTATGCAAGCATTGCCACACGTCACTATAACGTGCCCTTTCCCTTTCCTGACTTCCCCTCACCCCGGAACCACACAGAGCTTGGTCCCGTAAGTACATTACATACTTGTGTGCAACCAACAACTCACTGACTTTGGCGCATACATTATTTCCATCCATTAGCCATTTCCATCTTATTTATGCATGTGACGGCTGGAGGGCTCGCATATTGGAATCGCCACCATTGCCAGTGACTTTATAGAAGTACGGTTACTACATTTTCGTCATACATGAATTTGAAGTAATTGGAATATAGGGACCGCTTACGTCATACTTCATTAACTTGAAGTAGCAGTGTGTGTGTGGGGGGGGGGGATAGCGTAAAACATTTGTCAAGTATTTAAATTGCATTCGTAATATCACGAATCGTTCATAAGTAATTTACTTAAAGATAATATCAATATGTTGGGCTATAATAATGAAAATAATAAGTATAGTCTGTCTGCAATGCCTGTGCTAATATTTGCTCCTTCTTCTCCCAACCTCTAAAAGACACATTCAACACAGGCTTTCTAAAATTCGGATCAACTGGGGTAAGAGCTTGACATTCTTTCGACCTCGGCAATGGAAGTAAAACAAAATAGTTCTCATCACTAAAATCAACCTTGTTTATTTTTACTGTATTGCGAAAAATACCGATTTGAAGTATGTTGTCCGTAGGGATGGTTTTGAAATCGCCTTGTACAGGCTTATATTTAGATAGTTCTGAGTTTTACCATGAAAACAATTTCACAATTTCAGAAATTTAATAAGCAAAGGAACCGATAAAAGGCCATGTCAGCATGACATTCACAAACATGCATTTATGAGCTTTTCGTTATTTATTTCACCTTTGTTTTTGTTTTTCTGAGCTATGTGGCTTAATTATACTATCGGTAGTATAACTAATTTGAAGAAAGTCGGTGTACACACTTTCTCTTATTGAACAGAGAACAATAACGTTGTATATTCTAACCAGTGGATAAACAGAATATAAATATTATCAATGAAATTAATAAAAACGCTCTCTTGTCTCTCTTAAGCGAGAAAGAGGTTTGAAACGTACTTGGATTAAGCTTTTTAGTCGACAAGGGAACTAACACTGTACTCACACCGCTAGGAACCTGAAAATTTGATGATATAATGCCTGCTGTATATAAACCATGTGCACCAAAAGTCTGCTGCGGAGTAGAACCGCAACGGCCAAAACTGAAGCCTGGAATGTACTGCATGCGACCATTTGCAAGTAGCTGCTGGACATCCCTCGTCAGCTCTGTGGCAGGTGTGGGGGACGGCGCTCCTTACGTATACCATGTGTAGACCGCTGCCCCTTAGGGGTAAACAATCCTTCCAGTACAATGCGCTGTTATGCGTATATGTTCCTACGTTTTCTGCACCCATTTTTGGGTACCTCCAGCTATACTCTGCACTTTTTTTTTAATTTACGTCCTCCAACGTTAAGTCATATCGGGCGATGAATGGAATGGATGAAATGATGTTCAAATGAGTCCGAGGTCCATAAAGCTTAGAGTTACCCGACATTCGTCTTTCTGGATAAGGGAAAACCCCGGATAAACCTTATCCGGGTAACTCACCCTGACCGAGATTCGAACTCGGGACCTCTTGAACTTGAGGCACTCTACCACCACGCTACCGAGGCGGGCCCGCACCCGATTGTTGGCACACCGGCACCACATAGAGTAGATATGTGCCATTAAACACTCAAGCGTGTACAGTTGTGAGCATAGTGATACTTCCCTTGTGAGTCTTTGTCAGAGTTTTTCTCAGTGTTTAGAATGAATATCTGATAGCTATAACGCTTCTACGAATTCACTTCGTACATTCATTGGTCGTTCGTAATGACATCCTCTGCTAAAAGACAACAGCAGCAACAACGATGATGCATTATCATTATTTATTAAATTATAATATCCAAGCCAATTTTTTATTGGTGTCACTAACTTAAGATTGTTCGAGTATCATGGAATGTTTTCTTTAAAGAGAAATTGGTATTGATGCAACCAAATCTGTCATATAGTCGTACATTGTTATGTCTTTGTGGAAGGTAAGTAGATAGTAAGTAGATAGGGAAACCTTCATGCACTATTTGGTATGTTCTTGGTTTTTGTTTTTCTCGCTGTATTATTCTAAGCTGCAGTCGCCATTTTCGGAAGCAATTATCTTAAAACAAATAATGGGACACATTCGTTTGATGGCTCTTATACAAGAAAACAGAGAAAGCATGACGGGAATACTTGGTTGTCTTCTCGTGTTTTATGGTAGAAGATTAAATTGTCACAAAGTCCCTTGCTAATCCTACTCTAGGATATAGAAGTGCATATCTTATCAGACTGGATTAGGATATTATCGTGTTACAGAACGAACCGAGATCAGCGTTTTATGGTTCAAGTGAACTGTCATCTCACAGAGAGATTCCTTCCTTGTAATGTTGTTATTAGTCATTGAATTTTTAAGCTCTGGAAATACAGATTTTATATTTTTATAAAGGTGTAACAATTTTTGAAATTGTTATTGTTTTAAAATGTCTTTAATAAAGTACGGGCCCTACTCTTAACTAATATAGGTAATTTATTTCTATTAGCCTGACGTAGGTGTGGGCAAAATTATTCATGAGAGTAATAATAATAATAATAATAATAATAATAATAATAATAATAATAATAATAATAATAATAATAATAATAATAATGGAAACTTAGAGTCAGACTGAAAAATGCAATGCCATAGCCGGGATTTGAACCACGATAATATTATTATCCAATAATAATGATAATAATAATAATAATAATAACAACAACAATAATAATAACAATAATAACAATAATAATAACAATAATAATAATAATAATAATAATAATAATAATAATAATAATAATAATAATAATAATAATAATAATAATAATAATAATAATAATAATAATAATAATAATAATAATAATAATAATAATAATAATAATAATAATAATAATAATAATAATAATAATAATAATAATAATAATAATAATAATAATAATAATAATAATAATAATAATAATAATAATAATAATAATAATAATGGAAACTTAGAGTCAGACTGAAAAATGCAATGCCATAGCCGGGATTTGAACCACGATAATATTATTATCCAATAATAATGATAATAATAATAATAATAATAACAACAATAATAATAACAATAATAACAATAATAATAACAACAACAATAATAATAATAATAATAATAATAATAATAATAATAATAATAATAATAATAATAATAATAATAATAATAATAATAATAATAATAATAATAATAATAATAATAATAATAATAATAATAATAATAATAATAAATAAATAAATGTGTTAGTATGTTGAGTGTTTCCTATTTTGACCAGTAACCCCAACGAGGACATTTATCTACAACTACATTACGTTTAAAGCCATTTAGTAGGTTTTTAATATCTACTGAGACAGGCATAGAAATGTTTAAGCAGCTAAAGTCAAATTGTATGTGCCCGCCTCGGTAGCAGAGATGGTAGCATGTCTGCCTCACGTTCAAGAGGTCCCGAGTTCGAATCTCGGTCAGGGTGAGTTACCTGGATAAGGTTGTTTTCGGGGTTTTTCCTTATCCTTCAAGACGAATGTCGGGTAACTAAGCTCCATGGACCCTGGACTCATTTGAGCATCATTTCACCCAATTCATTCACCGTCCGATATGACTTAACGTTGGAGGACGTAAATTAAAAAAAAATGTATGTCAATACAAGAATCTAAACAGTTACTGATGGCCAAGTAAACACAGCCTGGCGAGGGGTGGCTGCAAACGCCAACGGATTGTGTAAGGAATAGGGATAATTTGTAACCTGCGACGTCACTACTTAAACTCCAATAGCCGTTCAACTTCACTTCATGGCTTTAATACTTAGAAATTCATATGCCCCCAATTAGTGACTGCAGCAAGTGGCTTTTAGCCGGTGTGCCAAGTTAAATGAACAGATCTCATTTCCTCTTATTTTATCTCTCTCTCTCTCTCTCTCTCTCTCTCTCTCTCTCTCTCTCTCTATATATATATATATATATATATATATATATATATATATATATATATATATATATATATATATATATATAAATTCTTTGTACAGAATTGCAGTAGATATATCCTTGTGTGTTCACAGTAGCGAGGTTTTTTTTTTTTTTTGTGTAACTTGTTGATAAACTGACAAAATCATATATGATGCATTATGGATTTATGAAATAGGCGAGTCTTGTCTTTCATATATTTCACTCCATAACGGCAGTTTTTGCTGCTGCGTTCACTTACCGATTTTTTTACATATATTTGGCCTTCAGGAAGAACCCATTTGGCCATCGAAGGGAATCTATTTTCTCTTGTGGCACACATATACACGATGCACATGCACATTTTTTGGCCTTCGGGAAGAATCCGTTTGGCCATCGAAAGGAATCTATGATCTCTAGTGGCACATATATACACGATACACAAACACAACACATATATACACCCATACTCGAGGCGGGACTCGAACCCGCGACCTTCTGCGCGACGGAACGCTATAGACACGCTCTAACGACCATGGCTACGAGGGCCGGCTGCACTTACCGATTCACCTAGCTTATTGTCGTGAGATAGATAATAATAGCAATTGAGTGGCCCGAAACCCATCAGCGCTTGACGCGCGACATGGACCCTATTTACACATTCGATTTGGTGTCGTGTGGCGAGTGCGACTCACTCGAAAAGTAAGTTGGGTTAAATAAATGCATTTATACCATGCGGCGTAACAGTCAAGTGTCGTACTGCCTCAAAAACGTATCGCATAGTCTTTCAGTTCGCACACACATGCATCACCTCAGTATGCATGGGTCTATAGGGGTTTGTGTCTTGCAGTCGCATTATAGGGAGAGTCAAGTCAGTGCTTTACAAATCAACTGTAATTTTGATCTTTTAGTTTGATTTTTGTTTTCACGTGTTACGAGAGTGATTTCATTTTCGTCGTTCAGACATTTTGAAGTAAGAAAACGTTTTATAAAAAAAATTCGTATTAGGGTTCAATTTGGGGTGTTGTACGTAAGATTAAAGGATCGTGATAAGTAGAAGCAATTTTCCATACGGGTCCCTTAAGGCATTGTACACGTGCTATCGGATGTACACACCACGACGTGATCGTCTTCTTTTTCTTCCAAGTTGAATGTTTCCGGTAATAGTACAACAGAGGGATCCACATAGCTGTTGAAACAAATGTGGAAACTGGCTGGCAGAACTGATTCACAGCGTGACACGTCACATGCATGAAGAGACCACTAAAAAGTATGACATGTCGTATCGTTCGACACGCAATCGCGTGTATCAACTAGGGCTTAATTGTTAGACATAAACTTTAAAGAGGTAAATGTTACACAGCAAGAGACTAAGTTAGGTATTATGATTCCAAAAGATGTCAAGGAAAACCCTTAGAGAAACTGCGAAGAAAAACAATTCTGTTAGACGTTTTAATTCACAGGCGCCGATGTAGGGGTTTCTCCGTTAACGGATGTTGCAAAAGTGGAACTGATGCAGTAAGAATTGATCTATAGTAGCTTTAGCCAATAAGAGACATCAGAATATCTACCCTGTTTGAATTAAGATAGGGCCGCAGTAGTATAATTATGTTGATTCCAGATCACTTTGCATAAATTTGTATAACGTCGCGACACCGCCGCCGGTGGGAGGGGGGAGGGGAGGGGGGTGTGAGGACCACCCAAGATGTTGCAGGTGGTATGGAAACATGTCACAACTTGCATTGCCAGGGGGCTTTTTTTTAATGGAAGCCATAAATTATTGTAAATGTATGTTATAGATACAGACGTCGTGACTGTCTGTGGAAGAGGGAGATGAGATCGGCCATCTGTCACTTGACAAAGTTTATGTGTTATGGAAGGGGGCATACATGTCTCGTGAGATTGTCCCGAACCCGCGCTTTCCCACCTCTGAATTCCCCCACCACTATTGAAAGAGTATATAAGACTCTCCAGCTTGGAGCGCTAAATTAGTTCGTGGATTCTCTCAGCGTTCTTATTTGCTATGTCTGATATGTCAACTCTTGGGAGTGAGTGTGCAGCGGAGGCGCATCATTACGCGTATTACCACAAAGAGTTATGCAACGGTCTTATGCATTCAATCGTTTGTAACAGGCCTTCATACCATGATCAGATGTCTTCTCGGGAAGTATGCACAGAAAACTGTCCAGTCTACAGAAAGCGATACATGTAAGTATAATAGCAATTATTCTTTTTTTTCTAGAGAATTTAATGCCGTTTTATATTTAAGTAGAAAAAGTAATTTGAAACCTATTCGTTATTTCAGGCAAGAGCCGGTTCATGAGCAAGAACAAAGCGGAGTTGATGAGGTTGATAGATTCGCTCCAAGTCACGAGGCCATACACCACTCTGAATTTTGTAACGGTGATACGCATGCAACCCTGTGTACGCAGTCCGAGGCTCATGAACATATGTACTCTTACTTCCTCTGCAATGAGAAGTGTAGCGTGTACCAACTCAGACAGAGACAATCAAAGTGAGTGAAATTAAAGAAAATTCACGACTCTTTCCTTACAGAATCGCTGAAATATATAATTCCATGTACAAAAAATACCTTTGTTACAGGCTACGAATGACAGTTCGAGATCCTAGGCCCGTGATTGATAGCGAAACCTCCAGCAATGAAGCTGAAAATGATGCTGTTACGGAGCGATCTACACAGCTTGTAGACGACTTCCTGCCAGATCAGGACGATGAAATTACTGAGAATGTTACTCCTGAGCGTACCCCGAGCACACAATCCGAACGCCGCAAAACATCAATGTAAGTATTGCTATCATACAACTTAAAAAAAGAAACTCTTGCGCCTCTTAAGTGCTACTCTCTCAGGAGACAATCTATTTTTTCTCTCTTGCTAACACACATGTTATGTGCTCTGTTTCAGGACAGCTATAAGGAAACCTCGAAAAAAGGTACATAAAAATAGCTTTGCGGATCTCCAAAGGAGGCTGACACTCTTAGAAGAGCGAATGACGTCTGCTGCTACCCCAAAGAGGCATGCAAGTAGTTCCCGTTTACCAAGACGCCTGAACCTCTGAAAGAATTAGAGGGAACAGATTCGGGCTTCTTCATTAAAAATAACGGGAATCATGACATCGGCTACCATGCTCCACGACGTTCAAATATCCAAAAGTTACAGTGTTAACGTAGGACTAATCTTTCGTATTCCAGCTGTAATCATAAAGAATAGAGCCAGTGACAATTTTGTGTATATGTCAGTGTATGACTGGGAAATTATTAAAAGTAGGCTTCATGTATTTGAAGCATTCCTCAAAGAGAGAAACTACGTGTGTTGTGATTACAGTGAGAACATTGTATATTCCTTTAATGTCATTGTGTATATGGAAGATGAGAGCATCAGATTTCTGAATACAGTTCTAAACAGAGGAGAAATACTTTTAAATTTTAGTGAATTTTGTCAGTTAAAGAGGTTGGAAGGTTATATACAGAGACACTTAACGAATCTAACTCTCTTTAATGAAATATCATATGTAGGAACAAGGAGCTGGAGAAGGGCGGCATTGGAAATGTACAATGATATGAAATAAAACTAAATTACTTTTCATATTATATATCTTTTTTATTCACTTGAAATCCTTGTTACATGCATCCTATATCATGTATATCCTTCATTACAAGAATCCTTTGATGAAATTAAATTAATGACTGCATCACGTGAGTCAGAGGCTTGTATGTGAAAACTCGGTCATGTATTACCAGACAATACAAAGTAGTCTGTGCGGGTATATTTGCACTAGTTTCAATTTCAAGTCTGATATTGACAGCGCCATTTATAATTTCCTCAGGCTGATGCGAGCAGTCTATGATGAACAATGGTGCATGCTTGAGAAAATCTTTTCTCTTCAATAGAGGATAGTTTTCTTTCCCGTAATAAGAGTTTTGGAACTTTGAATACATTTCATATAAAGCTGCAAATCTAGAGTTCCCAAAGTCCAAGTTCATATCGTGATAGGGATAACACTCACTATTGAGATAAAGCCGCAAATTTGTTATGTTACAATGATCAAACTCGGAACAGTCCTTTGATGCATTATTTGTTCTTGATGTCTGGGCTCCCACTATAACAAATCTTGGCTTCTCCGGTTTCGAAGTTGTTGCGATGTTCCATGTAAATGATCTAGTTTGCGGAACGGCCGGTTGGGTATGTATATCCATTGTTCTAAATGCGATATGCAGTGGTCTGTCTGCCTTGACGATCTTGAGGATTTCCACCTTTTCAGTGTCAGAAAGGCGGATTACAGGCATCCTCCACTCGATGCGAGCAAGTTTAACGATAGCATTTCCTTCTCCTTCGGGTGCCAGAATGCAGTTCTTAGAGTCCTTAGATCGAATGAGCACCAACTCAAACTTGCTATTGAGAACGAGGTCCTTGTGGTCATCTGCAAATCCCAGAAGCATTGACAGGGGCACTACGGCATTGAATGCTCCGCTTGTTGAGTGCACAATATCCACATCTTCTCCAGGATAGCACCATCCGGCATTGATCAAACGATTCGATTCCATGGGATTGAGAGCAGCATAGTTGCGCATAGTCGATGTAATGCCAGGATTCCTTGTTCTATCTATACAAGTTCCATTCATGTCCAGCCGAATCTCATCAAACATAAATGCCAGGGCATTGTTAGTCAACTTCGCCAACGTAGCTGTTCCATTAGGCTTAGAAACAGATCCCTCAATGTAGAGATAACTCCGGTTAGGCAGAGTATATAAATCTTCCGCTTGACAAGGTATCCTAATCTCGTCATTAGCGTCCAGAGCCGATGTATTATACGGGAGAAACACATGTTCCTCTTCTTTAGCAATCTTATCCTCAAATGAAGGCGTTTCGGTCACGTTAAAGATGTCCATTACAGAATTCTGAAGCCCAAAGCTTCGAGGAACTTCTTGCTGCTCGATGTTAACACTCTAAGAGTCAAAGGGTGAGTACGGAGATTATGTGATTGTGCTGTATTATATGCTTTGCGATGGTTTCTCCTTCTAAAATCTATCCCCATTTCGTCGAATATGAAGACGTATGCTTATATCCTCGTTTCTAAAGTTGATGCTATCCCCGTTCTGATCAACCACACGAAGGGTGATTTGATCGATAAGATTAGTGTCTATTATAGGCAGGTAAATAGGGTTCGGAGGCTCTTGAGAAATGTGATATCCAGGCGGGACAGAAGGGAAAAATTCATAGATCGAGTGTCCTCTTTTACCATCGATGAAAGAGCCTGTCGCAATACTGCATTCGATTCGAATGATGCTCACCTTAAATATGTTTACTAGGAAATCAGATTCAGTCACCTGATTAGGAGCAATAACTTTGTTTTCATTGAATCCTAAAAGAGATCCAATAGAACGTCCCCTAGAAAAATCAATAGAAAAGGGGCACTTGATTTCAGCCTTCATTGTGTTATTATTAGGACGAATGAAGAAGTCGTTTTCATCGAATTTAAGCTTATCTTTGAGGTAAGTATTAATATCAGCAATTTCGTAAGTTCCAGGCGGAATATCGATGACCTTAAGAGTGTTATTGGAAATGTAATGGAAGAGATTATTGCTCTCGTCCACATTGGGAATGGAATAGAAGGTTTCAAAATTCAGAAGAGCAATTTCATAATTCCCGCGAGGATCAATCCTCAGAGGGGGATTCAGGTAGGTGGTAAGATCAGAATCATTCCCGCTAACAGCAATAGTGTAACTCATTGTGATAGAAATTGCAAGCACAGGTGTCCACAGATAACTGAGCTAAAACTCTGAAATCTTCTTGTATTATACATCAGCTTAACTCCTTTGAGATAGCTTTCTACCTCTTTCGGAGGTTTCAAGTTTCCAAAGCTATCGAAATAAAACGCGATATCACCTTCCTTCTTTATAGCTACCCAATGAGTTCCTTCATTATCAGAGTAATCGAGATTGACAATAATCCTCTCTCGTTGATATGGCTTTGAAGGTAGCTTATCAAGCATATATACACCTCTAAAATGGGGAATTCTTAAACGACGAGCGTATAATGCAAGCTCAATGTTACTTAGGGCTTTTTCCGGGACAAGTATAGCCCCTGACCGGAGTTTTTTTTTGAAGGATGCTTATTCTGGGACTGCTTCCTCCTCTTCAGACCATTTCCTTTAGTAGACTTATTTGCTTTTATGGCTCTGGCAATTTTGGAAGCAAGAGCTAAAGATGCGCCGAGCGGTAGCATTGGGAGAAAACCACCAGTTCTCTTCTTGTTAATCTTTTTCTTATTACTTTTTCTCCCTCGGAGACCTTTTCCTTTTGCTTCCATCTCCCTGTTATGTCGCGTCATTTCTGCAAGCTGTTTATCTGCAGCTTTCTTCTTATTCACTGCTGCTGCAATTTGAGCTGCACCTCCGGCTGCAGCCCCTAAGGCTGCAATAATTGGTATGAGAGGCAGAAATCCACCATGCTTCTTTTTCCGGGATCCTGCACCAATAGCTACCTTGCCCTTCATAATTGATGTTACCAGCCTTGCAGCCAACTTTTCCCCTAGGCTAGCGTCTGATGATTGAACTCTTTTCCACGCCTTCTCTGCTAATATTTTATCTGCAATATTTCGCGAGGCGGAGTCCTTGCGCTCTGCGTAGGCGATGTCGTGAAATTTACAAGCTTCGTCCAAAGAATTAATTCCGGGATCTCCTCTCTTGAGGCGTTTTTCTAGTTTTGTCCCTGGACCGCAATATCTGTAACCGGGTAAGTGTACTTCAAATGGTAGGCGATTAATAAGGGAGTTAAGTATCCCTGATCCTCTGGAGGTCTTGCTCCTCCTATGCACCATCATAAACTACTCTATTTTATGATTTGCCATCATATTTTATACAATTTTCGAATCTAACGTCTCCTGTTAAAGAATTTCACATCCATCAAGATACCCCATTTTCGCAAGTGTATATATAAACACTAGGTATGCACTTAAAATTCAGTCGTTAGGATGGAGCTTGTAAAGCAAGATTGCTCCCTACCTATTCAGGTGCTAGACTTTGAAAGTGATTTCAGGCGCGAACGACATGGGAAGCTATTTCCTTCTAACGTCAGAGCTCTTATTCTAGGAAGTTCCAGTGCAGGAAAAACCAATGTACTTCTGAATTGGCTGCTTCATGAGAATGGCTTGCGCTTTGAAAATGTGCACATATACTCAAAGTCCCTTTATCAACCAAAGTATCAATATCTCATAAACCTACTCGGAAACATTGATGGCATCGAAATAAAAACCTATGAGGATGGAGAAAGCGTATTACATCCCACCGACGTTAAAGAAAACTCAATATTTATATTTGATGATGTCATCACTGAAAAGCAAGGAAAGATTGCCTCCTTTTACAGCATGGGAAGACATCGAAACGTCGACTCAATATATTTAGCACAGTCCTATGCGAAAGTCCCGAAACATTTAATTCGCGATAATACCAATATGATTATTCTGTTTAGACAAGATAATTTAAATCTGAAACACATATATGAAGATTATGTAAACACTGACATGACATATACAGAATTTAAAGACTTGTGCAAAGGCGTCTGGGAGAGTGGATCAGAAGGAAGACCATTCGTAACAATTGTTCCTGAATTCTCTATCAATGGCGGTCGATATAGGAATGGGTTTGATGTATATATTAAAGTAGAAAATAAGGAAAATGTCATTTGAAGTTCATCATGAGTATTGACAGGTTCGGAGCACGGAGAGCTCCCTCAACCAAAAGATCACTTCAGCACTTTATCATTAACAGAGATGGGAAAGGTAATTATCAATTTAAGAACAAGAGGCTATGTATAGTCCAGGATCCTGAAGAAGATAATGACGCGAGCACTAAACGATATGTGGATGCACTCGAAAATAGGATGATTGTTTTCTCGCAGCAGAATACTGGGAGAATTGAGACAAACGTTAAGGTCATGATCAAGGATTTGGTTTCAAAGTATATTTTCAAAAGAGATCAAGAAAATAACATAGTGATTGATAATACCAGATTAAAAGTATTATTAGATCCTATTCATGATAATGATGTGGTAAATAGAAAGTTCTTTACTGAGTATATGAACTCTCGCATTCAGCCGCGAGATAATAATGGCAACATCATATTTAGCAAAAAGCGAATCATTGATATAGCAGATCCTGTGGGAGATCTGGACGCTGTAAATAAAAGATTTCTCCGAAGCATGATTATTCAAAAGGCAAACGAGACATGGAATAACTTAAACAAATTTGTTATAAGGGAAATTGAAAAACTGATAGACAAGAACCTGAAAACAATTAGAGAACATTTGAACAAGACAAACAATGCGATGGATGCACTGACGCAGTCTACAAAAGAAACTGAGGATTCGCTGAAGAATTCTATTACTCAAGCTAAAGAAGTCCATCAAACACTAGAAAATAGATGTAATATGCTCTCAAGTGAAATGAGTAGGCAGAGCAAAGAGTTTGGCACCAATTTTGAACGTACAAAGGCAGTTACCGAACAGATTGCTAAAACAGTGGATACATTGAAAACGAGGCTATCATTAATGAGAGGACATCTTGTTATTCAACTACAAGCGTTTCCTCCCAGTACTGGTAACGGCGCGTACATACTTTCTACAGCTGACAGATACTATTCATTTACAATAGATGCAAATCTCTTATCGTGCACTATTGTAGTGCCAGAACAAGAATTGAGGAGCAGCGAACGTATACTTGCTCATCGCAAAACCGACATTACAATCTCAATAAACAAGGATACCATTAAAACCTTTCCTGTAATCATTAAAAAGGGCGATCGCATATCATTCACTCCACTTACTAATCGTGCATTCGATCGTGGTGCTTTACACATCGAGTTAGTGCTGGAATATAAACTCTTGCCAACACCGATGCTATAAATGAATGTAATCTCTTAGTATGAGACCATTTGCGCAATGGACAGTGAAAGCATAAGACTAAAGGAATCTATAGCCAAGCATTCTAAGGCTATACGCGAAAAGTTGAGAGCGTTAAAAGGCCACCAGCTTGATACCCAGAGAGTAATGAGCGAGGCTCTTCAACCAGTAACAGAACCGCTGCGTGATATCTTACAACTCCAGAAAAACAATACACCTACAACATCGGCTGAGGAAAGCAAGATAAAAAATAATGTGTCAGTTGAGGATGAGAAAAGAGAAAAAATAATTAGCTATCTCCAGAAAGTTCGAAAGAAGGACAGAAATGAATTAGATGCATCATATGGTATAAGATACGAAGATGGTAGCTACATGCTGGGAAACAAGATCATCGACTTTATTAATAATCGAATTCGAGTAGGTGAAGAAGCGTATGAGGTTACACCTGGATTAAGTGAACTCATTTTTAAGAGGATCCCTGAAATGCATGCATATACAGAAGAGGATCTGGATACTTATGGAAAAATACTGAGATCAACTCTAGTGCATCGGCGAAACTATAGCAAGCATGGACAGCTGAGGGCAGGCAATTCATACAAGTATAAAAGTGTTATACGTCCATTAGTGAAGAAACACAAAGGTTTAGGATTGGAGTGGAAGGAGCATCGTCCTGGCGCAGAGCAAGACTACATCTATTGGAACGACCCCAACGACCTGGTAAATCGCCTCAGGCTTCTAGTTGCATCTAGGGACGCAGGAAATAACAATCATACCCAAGAAATTAGGGAGATAATTCAAGAACTGAAATCGGCTAAAATTATAGCATGACCCAAGTAAAGCAGCATATAGCTAGTGAACTTCATGCTCCTGCACGGAGGAACTTTTTACGACGCAAGATCATCAGTAAAGGACTACATGATCTGGTGCAGATCGACCTGGTGGAGATGATACCGCATGCAAGAATAAATAAGAACTTCAAATATATCCTTATTGCAGTCAACTTCTACTCTAAAATGGCGTATGCCAAGCCATTAAAGACCAAGTCGGGGCTCCAAGTTTCAAAGGCTATGGAGGATATATTACATGACATGAAAACACCTCCCAGACATATACAGAGCGATAACGGGAAAGAATTTTATAACAAACACTTCAAGAATTTAATGGAGAAGTATAATATCAATCACTACAGTACTTATACACATGTCAAGGCTGCAGCCGTGGAACGGTTAATAAGAACATTAAAGAATATGATGTATCGAGAGTTTCTAGCCCAAGGTTCCTACAAGTGGCTAGATCTCTTACCTAGAATCATTGCAAAATACAATGACACTTACCACACCACTATCCGAATGAAGCCTCGTGAAGTGCAGAACAATGATCTTCTTTTGTCTGTTTACAATTATGATGAGCCGCCAATAGAGAAGAGGAGTGCCAGAAAGTTTAGTGTTGGTGATTATGTGAGGATATCAAAAAATAAAGGACATTTTGAAAAGGGGTTTGAACCAAACTGGAGCGTTGAAATCTTCAAAGTGGCTAAGGTGAAGCAAACCAATCCCGTCACATACATTCTAAAGGATAAGGACGGCGAGGAAATAATGGGAGCTTTCTACGGCCATGAACTTCACTCATCATTATTTCCCAACACTTATTTGGTTGAGAAGATCTTGAGGCACCAAGGAAACAGGATTCTTGTGAAGTGGTATGGATTCCCTAATAGCCAGTGGATTGACAGGAAGGATTTATTGTAAAAAAACAATCGTAGTGAAATAAAGAACGCTGCATCTCAAAACATATGTGTATGTTTCTTTATTTTTTTCTGAAAGTTCCTATCCCTTTATGAAAAGTATTTACAATAAAATAATAATAAATAAATAAAAAGTATACATTTATACATATATACATATGTACACGAGATGGAGATGGGGCATCCAGGTTAGGGTGAAATGTCTCATGAAGACCTGAGGGAATAATGGCCCCACGCAAGTGTTGCATGGGAGCCATCAATAAGCTTACGCTTAGTGTCTCCTCCGTGCAATGCAATTTTATTAATTTCGACCGTCGAAACTTTATGTTTGGTGCTTCTGAAGCAAATTTGTTTAGCCAAAAATTTTTTATTCAAATCCAGTAGACACTCGAAATATTTCTCAAAGGTGATTGTTCGCATTCCACCTTTGGTAATCCCCTTCGCCTTCATAACCGCTTGTTTGTCATATTTATAGCTGTAGAGCTTTGCTCTGAGACCAACATATTCGGTCATCACCCTTCCACCCAATTCATCTTTAAACAACCCAATCTTTTTCTTATTGGCCGGCTTTATCCCATATACATTATCGGGTGTATAATTTGAGGTATCAAAAAGGTGGGGATGCATCTTCATGAAGTGGTATACATCGGAACTTGTTTCCAGAATGAATGAATCTGTGTCCATATAATCCAGGACAAGATCATTCAGATGGGGTTTCATTACATGATAAAAAAATCATACATAATAAATTTTGAGATGTCTAAAATCGCCTGACCAATATAGATTGGCTTGTTCATGAGGATCTCCTCTCTAGCCAACTCTATGCCAACCAAGTTTTCATGGAAAAGAATGCTCCTTATATACGTTGGACGTGCCGTATATTTCCGTGCTTGCTTCCAGGCAGTTACTATACGGAAATCACGGTGGTTACGCACGTTTTCCATAAACTTGCCGTACACAGCGTTGTTCATTTTCTTCCAGAGGTTTTGACCAAACTTAGAAGTTTCCCTGGCTCGCTTATTGGCATTAAGGTCAATATAAACCTTAAGCCATTTAGCTTGGTCATACGATACCACCCGATGAATATGTCTCAATATCAGCCCTAATTCTAAGCACTGCTGCAAGGTTTTATAATGCAAGACATATTTGCTTTTGTCAGCGAGACTTGCAATCAGTTTCTTGTATTGGCTGCCGGGTGGTATCTCACTCTGGGGGCAGAGAGGAAGATCATTATGGGCGTCGTGGAGATGGTCAGGATACTCTAGATCTACTTCTAGAACATATCCTGTCTTGGAGTCCTCGGGGATCCTGGCGAAGTTTATGCTCTCTATTTCATTCCTCTCAAGCCATCTCAGGTTGCTATGCGGTAAAGTTTTTGCCATTGAGCACCCATATAAGTTATTCGCATCCAAATATGCTAGAAAGTTCCTTTTTTGATCAGGCTTATAGTCTACCATGTATTCATGGTTGGCTTTGGAGTAGCGCTTTGATGCTGTGCAAAGACCCCCACGAATACCTTTCTCGAAAAATTCTAGCATACTGGGATCCGATAGTAACTCTAATTCGACTCCAGTTGTTTTCAGCATGGCGTCGAAAGCTAGCGATGGTAAGGTGTAGTACCATGCTGGGTCCAGATGATACATCTCCAGTGACAAGTCTCTAAACTTTTCAAAAGCATCCGCTAAAAGAAGCGTATCTGTCTTCAAATAAAGATCACTATATTCCCCGAGATTCTTTATGTTGAATGTGCTCCACACCTTAAGCGCATGGGCATATTCCTCCTCCGAAATACCATCGAAAAGCTCGATGGGTGGAAGCTCCTCTTCTTGGAGCTTTTCGACAGAATCTAGATAAGTATATGGAAATATTCCCTTGCACTTCATTAGCTGCAGGTGTTCTGGGTTCGAATACTCGGCATTAGTGACCTTGAAGTCATCATCATCTAGCATATCAGCTAGGTTGGATAACTTATCATCAAGAAACTTGTAGCTGTCGAGGAACCTGAATTCTAAGCCCCTATACCTTTTGCTAAATGCAATATAACGTTCAGAAGATTGTGCTATACACGAAATGTTCCCATTGTCATAAGCAATGTGCCTTATCAAGAAGTGGCTATCATAATTGCTTAAGCAATGAAAAAAAATTGGAATGAAGTTCGGTAATTTCCTATTCAAATTGCAAGCATTATGCGCCGCTCCGAGATATGCTCCAGTGATATGGCAATGGTCCCTCACCCTGATATCATCTATAGCAAAACCTTTCCTGCATATATGACATTGATCAGCATTGGCGAAATCCTGCTCATTCAGGGGTGTCATTTGCAGTGGTATAATTTGCTTGTATACCTCAATGACTTCATCACCAATCTTCCTAAGTTCAGTGAAGAAGTCATCGAGTGCATTAGCACCTCTGAAGAGCTTAAATCGTGACAATGCCTGGTCATGCCTACATATAACTTTCAACGCTATAGATATCGCCTCATGCTCTTGTATGGATCGGGTCCAGCTCTCTGCGTCTGAGGGCTCGCATGAGTGAACCTTCCTCAAAACAGATTCGATATCTGCATAAATAACAAAAGGTACCGGAGCAGACTTGGAATATGCATTAAACGATAAACTCTCACCCTGCGCAGGCATTTTGAGTGTCTGACATTTATTGCATTTCAGTTTATGCAATCTCAAGGCATCCTCATTAGGACACCTTGTCATGCATGCCTCGCATAGCCACATTTTCTTGGGATTCGTAGTTATCTGACTTCTAATAAGCCTCGATATGTTGGTAATGAGGCAGTAATGAGACTTATCACCATCATCGATGATCAGCAGGTTAACCTGGCTAGCCTTCCTCTCTGATGGCTTGCGAATAGACTCCACCGAGTTGTTGGCATTTAGAGCAAATACAGCTATAGATACATCAGGATTTTGCTTCTCAAATCGTTCAATTTGATCAATTGGAAATGGGAATGTAATTTGCTCATAATTGAATGCTTTGAATAGCAAGTTCCTAGGGTACGATGATGGACGACATCTATTTATCTTAGCGGGAAATTTTGAAGCCAACATGCACCAAGCGAAACAAAAATCATCATTATTCTTAATGTTAAGAATAGCATTCTTCCTCCTGATGCATGCAGGCAACTCAATATACCCAGAAGCGCGAAGAGGATTATATTCTGCTGCACTGTTTACTAGCGAGTGGATTGCGAACAAAGTCTTTGAACTTGCTTGGCCTTCAAAACAGGCTAGGTTTTCTAAAATTTCATTTTTCATTGCACGGAAGATATCATTCACGTTAGTTGATTGCTGGATCTCTTTAGTCTTGGAATTAAAATAAACCGATTCCACGTTTTCATGGGCAGGTGTCTGAATTAAGTATGAGACGTTCAGTGAACAACTCATCTTTAATCCGGATATGCTCCTCTTTAATGTGGATTCAATTTCTCTAATAACAAGACTCTTGCATTCATCCAGAAACTCGCTGGGGACCATTATTCCCGCCGTATTTTCAATTTTGCTGTTGAAAATACGACCCTTGAATGCTGACTCGATAGTTTTGCATTCTAGGTCAAAATGATCATTTCTACATACCCTTTCTGCCGGTGATGATGATGATGATGATGATGAAGGAGATGGCCTGCAGAGACCTGAAGGCCCCGCCACTGCCTCCTCCTCCCTCCGGTTTCCTGTGTTCCTGATGGATGCGGGAGGGATGCGGTCTTCTTCGCTGCTGGTGTGACGGAGCCTCTTCGGGTCTCGCGCTGAAACCTCTGGTGCTGCTGGACGCTGGAGATCCTCCTGCACGGACATTGGTTCACCATCTTTAATAAAAGAAACATGTAGCAATTACACAATAATAAAGAAAAACTAGACATATTAGCTACATATATTCGAAATAACAATAAGACATTCAATGTGCTAATAATAATAATAATAATAATAATAATAATAATAATAATAATAATAATAATAATAATAATAATAATAATAATAATAATAATAATAATAATAATAATAATAATAATAATAATAATAATAATAATAATAATAATAATAATAATAATAATAATAATAATAATAATGAGATGGAGAAGGAAGAAGAAGGAGATGGAGAAGAAAGCGCAAGCAGTATAATATGCATGTATATGCTAAAGTACACATTAATGGAAAGAATGCCTGCTTCTAATTAATGAAAATAATTTGTCAAATGCACTTACATTGCATGGGATGTAACAGCTCGCAGAGCCGGATCCTGTACACACAATTGGTGCAACCGCACCATTCGGCTTCGGGATCTGGCATTGGTCCTGGCTCTGAAATCGGAGAAATTAATCATATTACTAGCTTAAAATCCTGTAAGAATAAATATAGTGAAACAAGCTCTACTATCGGCAATGATATAATTGAAAAAACACACACGCAATGATAGCTAATGGCAAATTCCTTTTCTTATATTCCAATATTATTACACTACAACCTGCTTTGCGACACTAAAAAGTGCTTGAAGCATAAACCATTTCATTATACTCTATTTCTTAGTTGGCGGATGGCTGTAAATGTAGATAAGCGTATTGCGCATTATATGCCTTTGATATATATCTTTCTAATATATAAATGATACAGAGACTATGTTTATTTGAAACTATATCCATTTTGTCAATTACAGTTATTCTTTATCTGCTATACAACACATATGAGACCAAAAGTTAAAATTTAAAATGTAAAATTTGAAAGTAAAATAACTAGATTAATATATACAAAAAATAACTATATATATACTTGAAGATCTCAATTAGAGAATTTATTTGAGTATAAATTCGCCTATGTTCAGGCCCTTAGTTTAAAAGTTACAATAGAGTGACCTATGTCTTATCGAGCAGGAGATGCGGTGGAAAAACTAATTAATAATTAGCGCAATCTTCTGAAAGAAACTCATAGTTGCATGAAATGGGGAAAGTGGTAAAAAGTACAAATAGAAAACTATGAAAGAGTATTGCATACCTGCATTAGTGTTTTCAATCCATTCTAGTGCAATCCTATAGCCGCAATTCCGACAGGAACATTCATCATCTTGAAAATCCGTGGGCGGCGGAATGATGTAATCCACCCCAGGCAATATTGGCGACGCTTGCTCGCTGTCGGGAGCTTTACGCTTTCTGCCGGCAAGGGTCAATTTATTTACCCAATTTTTTCTAGGATGCATCTTGTTTTCCTGAAATAATAGAGATTACGATATAACTATGAAGCAATGAGCATTTTATAAGTTAAATGAAGCAATGAGCATCTTATAAGTTAATAATGTCGATTGTGATTTGAACAAGAAATATTCTTGAAAAATGCACGCAGTCTATACATCTTTTATCACTGATAAGAGATAATTTCCTTCAATATATTTTCTTGCAAATAAACACTCTCTATAATTATGAAGCAATGAGCATCTTATAAGTTAATAATTTCGATTGTGATTTGAACAAGAAATATTCTTGAAAAATGCACGCAGTCTATACATCTTTTATCACTGATAAGAGATAATTTCCTTCAATATATTTTCTTGCAAATAAACACTCTCTATAATTATATCACTGTAATTATAAATGAATCGCTTACCTTTTTATAAAATGAAGTCTGGATGAATATCCCGAAGAAGGAAGAATTGCTGTCTGACGGGTGTTGGCTGTGCAATGTTACAGACTGAATAATTGTCTATCAAACAATCGTTTTTATAGCGATTTCAAAATCCTCCCCTCCACTAGTCTAGCGAGCCCTGTATAGAGCGTTTTGAGACTTTCGATTTTCCCTCTCCCCTCTGTCATCCAAAGATATTTCCTTCTCTACGTGCGGTACAGTCTGAAAAAGATGTTATAACTGCAAATGACGCTTCTCCTCAGTACATTCGTATACATGTGAGTGTGTATGACTATGTGCGTATGTGTACGTGTATGTGTGTGCATGTGAGTGTGTATGACTATGTGCGTATGTGTACGTGTATGTGTGTGCATGTGAGTGTGTATGACTATGTGCGTATGTGTACGTGTATGTGTGTGCATGTGTGTGCCTGATATATTCATTTTAAACCATTTGTTTCATGAGTACACTATATATATATATATTCAGATTTATTTGAGTTACATCCATGAGATTCGAACCTAGATGCGTTGGCTACCAACCACTGAAGCTTTTTTTTTCCGTCAATTTTCATGTTATTCTATAGATGGAGTACTATTTACGTTCTTAGCCAGAGGACTATTTATTTCAAATGATTTTTTAAAAATTAGCATTAATTGTTGGCGCCCTGCCTTGGTCATAAACATTGAAAGTAAAAGAATGGTATTGATTTCGCTAAGTGTTGTACATTCGTTATTACGCTTCACCAATTACGGTTATCTTTTCATTCTTAACGCTAAAACCCTTTTACAAGAACTGAAGAATGTTCTCTTGTAAGCATCTGTAAATGAAGAAATACATTACATATTTCCTTGAATGGGAGATTATTTGGAGTCCTTCAATGTAGTTAATTAAATATTTAGCAGCATTACCCTATAAGATACATTAACTGTTTTCTATAATAAGCCTGGAAAAGCAGTAATCCTGCGCTAGATTTTGGAAGCGTGCTGCGTCCTCAAAACTAAATAAACTATTTGCATTATTTACGTTATATCGCTGCGATTCGAACCTAGATGCGTTGGCTACCAACCACTGAAGCTTTTTTTCCCGTCAACTTTCATGTTATTCTATAGATGGAGTACTATTTACTTCAAATGATTTTTTAAAAATTAGCATTAATTGCTGGCGCCCCTGCATTGGTCATAAACATTGAAAGTAAAAGAATGGTATTGATTTCTCTAAGTGGTGTACATTCGTTATTACGCTTCACCAATTACAGTTATCTTTTCATTCTTAGCGCTAAAACCCTTTTACAAGAACTGAAGAATGTTCTCCTGTAAGCGTCTGTAAATGAAGAAATACATTACATATTTCCTTGAATGGGAGATTATTTGGAGTCCTTCAATGTAGTTAATTAAATATTTAGCAGCATTACCCTATAAGATACATTAACTGTTTTCTATAATAAGCCTGGAAAAGCAGTAATCCTGCGCTAGATTTTGGAAGCGTGCTGCGTCCTCAAAACTAAATAAACTATTTGCATTATTTACGTTATATCGCTGCGATTCGAACCTGGATCCGATGGCTATTAACCACTGAAGCTTTTATTTCCCATCAACTTTCATGTTATTCTATAGATGGAGTACTATTTACTTCAAATGATTTTTTAAAAATTAGCATTAATTGCTGGCGCCCTGCCTTGGTCATCACTGTCCACATGCGAGGTTAAACGGTTGCGTGTAACTTTTGCACAGAATTTGGTCTTTTCTCCGAAAGTTTTTTGTTTCCTCTCTCACTCTCTCCCTCTCTCTCTTTCTTTCCCTCTCTATATGAAGAAATACATTACATATTTCCTTGAATGGGAGATTATTTGGAGACCGTCAATGTAGTTAATTAAATGCCCAGTTGGTCATCACTGGTCAAATGCGAGGTTAAACGGTTGTGTGTAACTTTTGCACAGAAGTTGGTCTTTTCTCCGAAAGTTTTTTGTTTCCTCTCTCACTCCCTCCCTCTCTCTTTCTTTCCCTCTCTATGGTGCTTGCTTGTACGCGTGTGTGCGTGAAACAATCGCTTCCAGAGTATACTTTTGAGTCTGAAATATTAAGTAATCCTCTATCTAATTATCTCACGAAAATCAGTTCGCAGATAGATCAGAAAAAAAAGAAGCTAGCGCAAATGCTTTAGAATATTAGCAGGTATTAAGAATAATGTATACGTAAATGAAATGTTTCACCTAAATTCAAACTCTGCATCTTTAAGCCTCATGAAGAAAATAAAAAACGTTTTGTCATAAGCAGTTCTAAGAATGCGCACATTGTAATCATAGTAAACGAGAGAAGAAAACATTCGTAACGCGATTAAAAACAAAGTGAAAATAAGTTTAAAGTATGAACGCATAATCTTTGTCTAGTAACAGGTGGTCGATCTCATCTCCCCCTTCCGCAGACGAGAGATGTAACGAAGCAGGTGAAGAACCGTTAGGGTGGGCTGGGTAAACTTTATGTGACACTAATTTGTGTTACAACCCACAGTTTGGCAATTTCTTTTCGGAAGAGAGGGACCCTCGTTCTCTCCGCTATGTTTACCAGGAAACAATTTATGACTAGTGCCAATGGAAAACACGACATTATTAACACTGTCCACAAGGGTTCGCTAGCATTTGTTAGTTTTTTCAGAAGACCATCGCACAGGATTTAATAATAAATAACTTTAAATAACCTTCATGTAACCTATGCCCATGCCAGGAACTGAGATCGCTAACATGACTGCTTGTCGGTGCACTCACACCCTTATGCTCACCAGGAAACAATTTATGTCGAGTGCCGATGGAAAACACAACATTATTAACAATGTCCAAAAGGGTTCAGGACAATCTCACGAAACATGTATGCCCCCTTCCATAACACATAAACTTTGTCAAGTGACAGATGGCCGATCTCATCTCCCTCTTCCACAGACAGTCACGACGTCTGTATCTATAACATACATTTACAATAATTTATGGCTTCCATTAAAAAAAAGCCCCCTGGGAATGCAAGTTGTGACATGTTTCCATACCACCTGCAACATCTTGGGTGGTCCTCACACCCCCCTCCCCTCCCCCCTCCCACCGGCGGCGGTGTCGCGACGTTATGCAAATTTATGCAAAGTGATCTGGAATCAACATAATTATACTACTGGCCGCTTTACAACTTATTTGCAATATCAATAATTATGAAATGGATTATAGATAGGTACCATGTGATCAAATTTTGTTAACAAATGTTCAAAAATCCTTTGTGTGCTGAGTCCCTGAAATATGAGGGATTTAGACAATACGGATCACAAAAGATAGGAAAGAAGTAAGTGAACACACAAGATTTAAATTAACAACTTAAAATGGTTGCCGCTGACTTCCATACAATTTTGTGGATGGCTTGGTTATGTGAAGTCGAGCTCTTGCAAGTTCAAACTGGTCCGCGGATCTATCCACATCCTACTTTGTGTAGGTTAAAATTGAAAAGATAAAATCGCAGTAGAAAATTCAATGCCATGGCTAAAGTTCAACTTTGAATCTTGATACCGAAATTATGGTTTGCCAGGAGCAAAGAATAATGATAGACGTCAAAGGAATGTTGGTTCTTTGTGACGACCAAGGGCAAGGTCAGTTCAGTTGGGGAAAGTCTGTAACAATGCCATGAATGAAAGGAGCAGTGTCCTTAGAAGGTTTCTAAAGGAATTGTCACTTGACGTATATGAATAGGGAATTCTTTGGATCGTTTACAATGGCGACCAAAACAGCCACAAAAGGACTTTGTTTAAAAGAGTTTTGAAAAGGGAAGTTAGAGATATATACACGCACGCAGCTGTGGTTAAGGCAGTCGTCGGTGTGTAGCCGATATGGCTATATCGCGGCTAGGAAGCCATTATAAACATTCTTCGGCGTGAAGCCGCGGAGAGGAGTCTGAGACGTCAAGCCTATTAGAGCGGTCAACTTGTTCTGTCTTGAATATTTGTCGGGTCATCAAAATTTATCGAGTAATATAATTAGCATTCAGTCACTATAAACCGAGATTGGTAACCCTCGGTCGGCAGCTTCCATTTTGAGGTTAGAAAAGAAGCAGTGAATAAATAATTTGGAGACGGGCATTCCAGTGTTGTAAAATTTCCTTCTCACACACATCCACGCATACCCTGAGAGAAACCTCATTGCTCGCCGACTTCTGTGTTCGCCATTATATTATATTTGCATCAAATTGGCGTTCCAACGGGTAACTTGTGTACACCCATAAGCAATACTGCTTCAATCTTCAGCTTTCCATACCTTTGCTCTAACCATTTGAGCTACCTGGCCACATGCCAGGACAACATTAAACTCCGCAACTGACTCAGATTTTCCTGGTAAACAACAAAGCGTTTCTCAAATCTATCTTGAGATAATATATCTCAATGGCGACTCCCAAGTGCAAGTCTTGGTTTCATAATTAACCGCTACTGAGTGAATCAGTGATGATTAATTGCTCTTCCGTATAAGCCTCTGTATGCTCTGAATTCAACAGAAGCACGTTTAGAAAAATACGTGTGTTTGAACAGCAGAATTCAAAAACGAAAATTCAGATAAATAACCAATCGTGGTGTATAAGTTCAGCATCTTCCAAATGTACACCACGATTTTCAAACAAATCTCTCACCCAAACCACCGTTCACATATAACAGCTTTCCAAATATTTTTACTTTCTCAAATATGAATAACGGTTTTAATTAATGTTTAATGTATTTACATGACAAAACATGTATGTTGAAATTCCTTTTCGTTGTGAAGAAATTTTGTATAATTTTGTAGTACTGAGGTTGGTGCTATACAAAAAACGTAGAGCTCATTAAAAACCAATTTAGATATTTCAAATAACCTTTTGTCCCATTAGTCATTTCCTTGATTGTAATGTGTTATTATAGTTATCGCCAAACAATTTGGCACGTGAAACTTCTTTGAAACTAGTGAAAGAGGCTATACTAGTAAGGGCGATATTGTCTTGGACCTCAGACCTCTCACCTTTCATTAAGCACCGGAAACAAGTCATTACTGCCAAGTAATATCCCTGTAGTATTCTCCAGTTACTGATGTGTGTGCAGGTACAACATGCTGATAAACCATTCCTTGAATATCAAAGAATGAGATGACCCTAACTTTCCCAGCAGAACCAACCACTTTTGCTTTTGGGGGTTGGTGATGAAGGAGATTTCCACACTGAGTTTGCTGTTTGTTCTGAGGATCAAAATGATGTAGCCAAGTTTCATCAGCAGTGATTACGTTTGAGAGAAACTCTGGATCTTCCTCTAACATCAACTTTAACTGCGTGTTACTTCCATTGTAGCGGTAGGCGATACTGAACATATCTGAACTTGGCTGGTTCTCACAGGCGGGAACCAGGACTACCAACAATGAAACTACTGCGGCGTGTTTGTTTCACATTCAGCTAACAATATAACATTGGCACCAAAAAACAATTACAACATTAAAAACCTACTTCACAGTAATAATACTGATAAGATAAAACCAGAGGAAAAGTCAGGCATTTACAAGATTAAGTGTAAAGACTGTGAAAAAATTTACATAGGGAGGACAAAAAGAAACATAGGCACTAGAAAGAAAGAACACTTCAGGCACTTAAGATACAAAAATATTGATAAGTGCGCAATAGCAGCTCATTTCTGGTCTGAAAATCATGAAATTGAAGATAGCACAGAATTACTAAAATACGTACAAAAACATAGTGAACTCGTCATATGGGAGAGGATATACATAGAAAAACATAAAAACCAACTTATGAACTTTGAAATCCCGCCAGAAGAGAATCCCACATTTAAGTTCATCACTAAATCAACAGATGGCAGCAGCAACCCCAGAATTACCCACACCACTGGATCAAGCTTTAGTCGCATAAGAGCCGAAGATGTAAACGATGATTTGCGAAACATGTCCTCAAAATAGGTACGAAAGTGAAGCAGATGTGAAATAAATACGACTCATCTAAAAATTAAGAATATAAGAAGTTTGAATGTTAGTGCGAAGGATTATGACCGTAAAAAAGTTATGATCATTCTTTATTGAACAGCCCTCATATTACAAATTATATGTATGTGTACACAAATTATACACCAAAAGTAAATCATAAATAACGTTCAGGCTACTAGGAATATACTAACTGCTTTGTCTATATAGTTACATTCTCCTTTACCAAAGTATGGCAGAAGTCATAATATTCTGCAAGTGAATAAAATTACTTTTCTAGCAGAAATATATGAAGCTCTTTCTTACATTTATTTGAGTTTGAAATATCTGTAAGATGTTGAGGAAGACAGTTATGCAGTTTTAATCCAGTATATGTGTGGCATTTTTCAACTATCTTAGTTTTATGACAATTGATGTGCAACTTGTTTCTTCCTCTTGTCTCATAAGGATGAATATCTGCATTAGTCATGTATTTATTTAAATTAGTTTTCATGTAAATTAAAATATGTTATATATACACATGGGAGGGGTAATATATTTAGCGGCCTAAAGCTTTCTCTTACTCTCCTTGTACCTATAACAAAGTTACAATTAAAGTTTTCTTCAAAGATTTTTCTTGATTAATATGAAAAGCGTGAAATAAAACAAGTTTACGTACGATTCGTATGTATAAGCTATATAAATATAAGCGAAGATGCTAGTGAAAGTAATTTGAAAGTTGCTCATCTTTATGTGCTTTTTTTAAATTGCCAATTACCAAGCGTGAAATCTGCCAAGATGATTGCGTTTCAGTCTGCAAGACATGTTCAGTTCTCCGTGTAGAAGAGTTACGTAGGTATGGTCTCTCTCATTGAAAGGAGGCTTGCCAGATAAATGGTGCGAAAGACTTTTGGGCAATCTGTCATTCATCACCTCTTTCATTCACAGCCTACGCTGTAGTTAGCCAATAATTGTCTTCCGCAGTCCAAGAGTACACCTGCATAAATGAGTCACGCGTTTTATAAAATGTCAAACAGGATTCGTATTTTCGTTTTGAGCCGCGTAGTATTCTTAGAGACGACGGTCAGTTTATTTGCGATGGGAGTTGTGTAACAGTGATCATGACCACGTTATGTGCGAGGTAGACGCGGCGTCGGCAAGCGGGATTGTGCGCGTCTTCCTTTGACGTCCGAAACTCATAGTGATGTTCGCAAATCTTCTCATTAACATTCCTTAATATCGGAGCGCTTTGAATTGTAAGTAGAGACTTGTTTTTCTGCCAAGTACAAATACTTTTCTTTTCTGGTCACCATCTTCGCCAGCTATTTATTTTAAAAAGAGACTTTCAAATAATGGATGCATGAAATTGGAAAATATTTGCAGTGCAGTTCTCAGATTATTGATACATCTTATAGAGTTCTTACCAGAAAATATATCGAACTTGTTTAAGTGCACCTTCAAATGTATGACTTTAAAACAAAAATAGTTTCCGTATAGCCTCACTAGAAAAGGATAAGAGGTGTGGATGAAATTCTACAATGAAACACTCGCACATCTAGGATTTGCCAGAATTAGTTTGTGACAAAAGCAATTTAACTCTCCAATTAAGTTTGCATTACATTTCGTATTGTATTCTTGCGCATATTCTGGTGAAGTGCTACAAGAGCTGAACGTTATTTATGCCTGAAATGTAGTTCAAAGCATTTTCTTGGCGCAGAACCAAGTACCAAGATAAATTTTATTTTTATTCCAGTATATGGCTAAGCAGTAAAAAGTAATCAGCATTTCATGTTCTTTAAAAATCTAGGTTTTAGATCGGGGGAAGACAGTGGTAGTGTGATATCAGCTCCGTCAGCTCTAACCGCCAAATATGCCCCCGAACGAAAGGCAAGTTAGCGTGTGACGTCAATGCGCTGATTTCTTCACCCAAGAGGAAGGAAACAGTTTGATATGTTGGGGTTCCGACAGCGTAGGAAAGACAGGAAACGTATCGGGTATTAATAATATGTACAACTTACATCTTGGATGTAATATTAATGCTGACTGCTTTAATTAAACAATTGGTCACTGTTTATAAACAGTTATATTTTATCTCTGTGCTATGAGAAAATATATAAAACTTAAAGAGCTTTGAGTAGAAACGAAAGAATAGTAATGGATAAAAAAAAAGTTATGTTCGTAGAGGGGGGGGGGATGAAATGTGTAGTGTTTAACGCCCGCTTTTACTACATTCCCTGAAAATCCGGAAGGACAACTCTCGAAATTGCAAATCTCTTTGGAGATTGGGAGTTACCGAAGTTCCTCATCCCATATGTGCTTACGTATGTAAGGGAAGAATGGGAAACAAATATTTAAATGCCAAACTGTGGTCAATATTAGAAGGAAATTGGGCGCAACCTTCCTAATTGTTGTAACGTGGTTTGGAGCCATGCTGACGGCGGAATCCACATACCTCTTTAATTACCCATGTGTTCCCGTCTTGTTTACCGCGACCCCAAGGATCTTCCACCCATTATCGATTCTTCTTTTTGTCATTGTTTTCCTTCATGCTTTGCGTGTTACACATATAGAGAAGCATCGGGTCGTGAGAACTTTTAAAAAAGAAAGAAAAAAAAAGTGGACTGTCCAATCACCTTGCTGCATGCGGCTGACGTAACATAACACACATTGAGGTGATTTGCTCTTGCGGGAAAGTTCACAGTCGTATGTATCTCAACCAGTAGTCAACCACGTTGGACGCACTCTCACAATGACGGAAGGTAAGACAAAAACAGCTGCTATCAGCTGTTTTATGTTGGTGGTGTTCTGTTCATTTGTTTAAATCTTGCCGCTTCTCCGCCGTAAGAAAACTTGAATGGAAGGATTTCTGCCGCGTCAGCTTTATCGAGATTTGCGGTCGCTGCTCCAACGAGGGGCGTACTCTGATTTTTTTTTATAAGATGAATCTATTTATCAGTTTTACTCTCGTTGGCCAGTTAATGAAATATGCGACATTAGTAACAAATTATGTTAGGACAAATTTCCCTAAGCGTATGTAGTTAGGCTTTCTACCTTTGCATTATTTTTTAGTTTCTTCTTTCTGTGGCTCTTTTCCTGTTTAAGGCAGTATATCGTCAAGGTCTTTTCTGCAACCTTTAGCCGGTTTTACAAACACTTAATATTCATGTCTATTAAAATTTAACGGAACCAGAAGCCCTCCTAGTTTAAATAACGCTACGACAGGTGTTTCTGAGACAATGGAGACATATATGCAACAATTTTAAAACTTCAAATAAATTACTTGTCCTTTTAATTGCATTTTAAACAAATTACTTTTAAAATCTGATCAATAAACCCACTCATCTTTAGTACACGTTACCAATTCTACCATCTACTTTTACGTTCATAGCGATAAATGTTTAGTTTCATAATGACAATGATAATTTCTACATGCAAGATGTAGCAAAATTCAGCTGTTTATGTCATGTCAGAAAAAGAGAATTTGGTTTGACCAAAGCACACTTAAACTGCGAAAAACTGGAAACAGAACAGCAACGAACACGGAAACGCTAATCTCAAAAAAGGTTGAAATGAACTGTGTATTTTAAATAGCTTTACATCTTTATTTTAGTAAGTATATGGAATATCAGTAAGAATAAAAATAACCACGATTATTTAAAAAATAGTTTGTACATACTTTTATTACTCAAGAAAGTATTAAATATTTTATAAGCTAATTAAAATCGTTTGACATAAAATGGCAAAAATGGGTGTAATTCCATAAAAACCTTCATCTTGTGTCCTTGAAAGACCTTTTAAGTATGACATTTAATACTTTTACGGCTATTCGAATATGTGAGCTCGTGGCCAAAGCGACTGTTTTCGGTAAAATCACTTAAATATATATTTTTTGTTGCTGTAGAATACAATATTTCATTGGTGTAGAATTACTGTATAGGAAGTAAACTTTATCTCTGATTTTGCAGTCTAAAATGCTGGAAATGCAATCTAGAAATGTTTTCGTTTATTCCAGCTTTTTGGATTTTGTTTTTTCTACATTACTGGTAATTGGCATTTTAAAACACTAACCAAGACAAGTTTTATTCTCAAACGTGGACACGATCCTCACATCGACAACCAGTTTTCTTAAAATCTGCCACGCCCAAGCAAAAATATTCTATGTGCTGACACGACGTTTAGAGAACTGATAGCCTTTTTTAATAACACTTGATCGTTTAGTGTGACAAGCAAGGTAAAATGCTAAAAATAAAACTTCTCTAGCGAGAGTTTAGTTTTCGTGCAGCTCGCTGACAATTTTTACTTAGGCTGTCTAATATAAATACTTTATACCTCAAAACTCGTTCGTGGGTAACAATGTTCTGTGCAGATATTTATATTTGAATTTATAGAGACAATTAGATTTTGCTTCGATATGAGAAATATCCATCCACCCATATTTCACGTAGGGTTTTCATATCTTTACATTCGCTTTAAATTTGTTTCTTCGGAAATGTCTTATACTGAAATAAAAAAAAATTAAACAGCAATAAATTAGTTAGTTTAATATCAACATATATTTAAAACAGGAAAGAACATATGTACGTCGATTTCTCTAGAAGAAATGCACTCTGCAAGTATAAAAGCGAATGGTCATAAAAAACTGTAAGCACATAGTGAAGGTCAGGTCTACGTCAGTCATCACATTCTAACTATAGACGAGTCAGCTGATTTCATATATTTTATACCACACTAGTTAGAATTTCTTACAAACTAAAAACGTACGGGAATCTGCGACTTAGTAAATATTTTCTCCATCTGTTTATATCCAGGAGAAGAATTCTTTTGGCATATTTCAGAGTTCAGAAAAATAATTTAACTTTAACATAAAATACAATTTGAAGAGTAATATTTGTGTTATATTACGTCATTGTTGAAAATCTTCGTTTTTTTTTTCTTTTTTAACTACGGCGTAATGGGGAAAATGAAACAATCGGTTAGCATATCTGACGTATTACACAGAAAAATGAAGCTAGTTACAGTGGAGTAATAAATATTACACAAATAAAAATATTTGTTAATTATAATCCACTTATCTTAAGAAGTTGATGTTAAAACTTCTATCTTCTTTTTCAAATCAGTGAAAACAAACTCCGCAAAATGCCTTCGAAATCGATTTGAAAAAGAAGAAAGAAGTTTTAACATCAACTTCTTAAGATAAGTGGATTATAATTAACAATATATTGTTATTTGTGTAATTACTGACGTAATTTACAAAGCCCACTTTGCAGCCAAGAAACAAAATTGCTTGATGTTTATATTACCATTGCCCTATGAATGGATTTCTGTTCATGTTTACAAATTAATTTCCAATATTTAATCAGAATTAAAGATATAACATACAGGTGTTACAAAAAGGTACGGCCAAACTTTCAGGAAACATTCCTCACACACAAAGAAAGAAAATATGTTATGCGGACATGTGACCGGAAACGCTTAATTTCCATGTTAGAGCTCATTTTATTACTTCTCTTCAAATCACATTAATCATGGAATGGAAACACACGACAACAGAACGTACCAGCGTGACTTCAAACACTTTATTACAGGAAATGTTCAAAATGTCCTCCGTTAGCGAGGTTACATGCATCCATCCTCCGTCGCATGGAATCCCTGATGCGCTGATGCAACCCTGGAGAATGGCGTATTGTATCACAACCGTCCACAATACGAGCACGAACAGTCTCTACATTTGGTACCTGGGTTGTGTAGACAAGAGCTTTCAAATGCCCCCATAAATGAAAATCAAGAGGGTTGAGGTCAGGAGAGCGTGGAGGCCATGGAATTGGTCCGCTTCTACCAATCTGTTGGTCACCGAATCTGTTGTTGAGAAGCGTACGAACACTTCGACTGAAATGTGCAGGAGCTCCATCGTGCATGAACCACAATGGGTATTTTGACATTTGTCTGCACGAATGATTTCAATTTACATTTTAAGAGAAATATTACGCACCTGCTAAGAAACTTTACTTTCTTGTGTCGAAATTCTCATTCGTGTAGAAATGCCTTATTTTCTTTGGCAATTTCACAAATTATTCATTGTTTTTAAATCATTATTTTTGGTTTTGATTTAAAATATAATAATTTCTTCCTGGATTAATTTATTAGCTTTTATTTCATGTTTCTTGCAACCCATACAATTGATTTGCTGATGAGCAATTTAATTCACTTCCAGGGATGTGGAAATGACATACGCTTAGAAAATGAATTACCTGGACTCTCTCTCTCTCTCTCTCTCTCTCTCTCTCTCTCTCTCTCTCTCTCTCTCTCTCTCTCTCTCTCTCTCTTTTGACACCGAAACGAAGTTCTGTGTATCCAGTGATAATGATGCTGTTTGCAATTAAAACTCATTCAGGAATAGACAGTGGCGACTGCTGTATAAAAAACACAAAATCACATGTTTAAATCTATCGCGCTATTCTTTTAAACTTGATGAAACGCGGCAACAGGCTAGCACATTTGTGACTTGTGCACGTTTTAGCGAACTCTTGCAAATATATAGCTGCTGTGACATAAAATAACCTTACGGGTCAAATACATGAGGGTCGTAACGCGGTAAATCAGCGGTCGTGGGTGTGTGGTAGCCCGCCCGCTGTTCTCATAGTATCAGTAATTTTATGTCAGTAGGGCTAGGTTTATTATTATTATTATTATTATTATTATTATTATTATTATTATTATTATTATTATTATTATTATTATTATTATTATTATTATTATTATTATTATTATTATTATTATTATTATTATTATTATTATTATTATTATTATTATTATTATTATTATTATTATTATTATTATTATTATTATTATTATTATTATTATTATTATTATTATTATTATTATTATTATTATTTATGTACGCTTAATTTTGCTCGTAAACCTCTTTATAATTGAGCTAGAATAATGAAATAAAATTGTATTTACATATATATCGTCGCTTAGGAAATAAAGAAATTGAAGGTGTGATTCTTATCGGAGCTGGTAAAGGTGTGTTCCTCTGACATTTGGTTCGAATCCTAGTATGTGTTAAATATTTAACTTTTAAGTGATGAAACAGTAAGTTACGTATATATTTTCGATTGGCAATAAATATTTGAGGATGCGTATTCCTTATTAAGCACTCCACCGCAAGTAAAAATGTGAAAAACAAAGCTATGCTAAACTAAAATGTGATATATTCTAAATTATGCTAGATGAATCTGGTTGAACATTATTATTATTATTATTATTATTATTATTATTATTATTATTATTATTATTATTATTATTATTATTATTATTATTATTATTATTATTATTATTATTATTATTAAAACAATGTAGAATCTGCCTGTTCGCTATATACTGGCCTTAAAACCTTAAAGTTCTCTCGTGGCACGGCGAGAAACAACTAATTGCGACATTTAAAAAAAGACAAAAGTATTGAAACATTCAGATCAATAATTTCACATAAATTACGTGTTTTAAAGGGTTCTACATTTTTATTAGTGCGTTTCTGTCTTTCATTTTCTTACTCATTTTACAGAATCTTGTGATATTCCTTCCGAATAAACAGGATTTTACTGGTTGTTGCCAAGACATAGATTTTATATGCCATGTAAATAATTCATATATAAGATATTTTACTTAAAATCGGTAGATCGTTTGAAGAAAAAATTTGAGAAATCTTTCATGCAAAATGTTTAAGGAGCTGGGTTATTTTTAAATCTCGTGTCGCCCTTTGGAAGGAAATGAGTTTAAATACCAATTTTTTTGGGCATTTGGTGTTTTTTGTTTTGTTTAGTTATGCTCTCTCTCTGTCTCTCTCTCTCTCTCTGTGTGTGTGTGTGTGTGTGTGTGTGTGTGTGTGTGTGTGTGTGTGTGTGTGTGTGTGTCACTGTCACACAGCTCTGTAGCGTGGGTGGCAGCGCGTCTGCCTCACGTTCAAGAAGTCCCGAGTTCGAATCTCGGATAGGACGAGTTATCTAGATAGGTTTTTTTTTTTTTCCAGTGTATTTCCTTATCTTGAAATATGAATGTCGGTAACTCTAATCTCTATGGACTCATTTCAGCACCGCTTGATTCATCGTCTGATATGTCTTAACGTTGAAGGACGTAAATAATTAAAAAAAGTTATTTCACACACATTTTCTTGTAAAATTGATTTTCTTATTCGATGAGCTTCAAAACGCATTGCGGTTGAAATCTCACATCGAAGCTTTTGGTGGAATGCAGTTCTTCCTACACGGGTGCGTGGCAGAGAAATTAGAAATGGCTAATAAATGCTAGAAAAGTGCCTAATAATTCAGGCGTATGCGGAACAGTGAAGCTCCAGGGGATCCGTCCCCTTCAGCTGTTGTGGTGCGAGCGCTGCGGACCCTTAGCACTTGTGGTACCTCTGACGTTACCAGAGACACCTCGGGCCGAACATTCGAGCCCCTCCCGTCGGGGAGTTTTTCGGATTGGGTTGGACTCGAGGGGGCAGTGTGTTCCCGACACCCGCGGGAGATCGCGTACCTCCGGCCAGGTTTCGGCCGCCCGGAGGGGGCAGAGGGTTGCCTAAGAAGTCCCTGGTACTAGCCTGCTAAGCTAGTAGAAGGTGTGCTAGATCACCAGGCGACCCTACCGAGGATATTCGGTAGTCTTCCCTGTGGGGTTGACGCGCGTAAGTGGCGTATCCACTTCCATCCCATCTTGAGACGGGGTGGGGGGGGGCTTTTTAGACTCAACATATTGCCCCAAGGAAAGAGCCCCGGAGCTATCCATCGCTCCCGGATATGCAGAGGCCGGGGTGTTCGGACTCTCGGGTAGACCTCGGTTGAATATTTATCGAAAGCATGGAATGAAAAGTCGTTTTCATTTGTACAGTTTGATTTTTTCATTCCAAAATAAGGGCTGATTTTATAATTAATAAAGGTGTTTTTACGTTCATTTCGCGTTGACACATTCGAAGTCCATCCATTCGAAATGGATCTGTGTGCGCGACATTGAACTTATGCTCCAAATGATATGATATTTGTCGTTTCTTTTCTAGTAGTCCTTGAAACGATTATCACCTCCAGCTTTATAATAGCTCTCCTGCTAAGGCCATTAAGGTGTTATCTACTTGCCGTGCAGTAACGCTTCATGCAAGGAATTCTTGCAGTGCAGTTGAGACATATCAACTTCAGTTATAACTGAAAGCTGCAATAAATAGGGAAGATAAATGGAGATGCGAACCAATGAAGAAAGCTAAGATAGAGAAACGTGGGAAGAAGATAAGAAAGGCGATTAAAAGCAAATCAAAAAGGATGGGTGGAGGATATAGAGCATGAACCTAAAATTAATTTATTGAATGCGACAGGAAAATAAGAACAAATGAATAAAGAATGCACAAGTTACGGGGGGGGGGGGGCAAAAGAGGGATTTATAAAAATGCTGATTTCAAAAGAGTGCTTGAAAGTGAAGCAGTACACAAGAGAGATCAACGTGAAAAAGGAAGTAAAAAGAATTAATGTCATTAAAATAATTTTGAAGTATGGAGGAATAGAGAATGAAGAAAAGGAGGACATGGTGAAATGCAAAATACAATTAAAGACAGGGACAGTATATTATTATTGGTACATGTAAATTTGGCTATAAATGAAATATTGAAATGATAATTCAAAGTCGCTGATGAAAACGGTTTATTTCAGTGAATTGCTCTTTGAATGGAAATACTTTTCTTTGAGCATTAATAATGTCTCTTGTTCTTCCTCCCCAACTTAGCAAGGATTTTTAAATAAATATTTTGATTTTTTTTTTTTTGTGTAACTTACGTCCTCCAACTTTAAGTCATATTGGACGATGAATGGAATGGGTGAAATGATGCTCAAATGAGTCCGGGTTTCATAGAGCTTAGAGTTACCCGACATTCGTCTTACAGGATAAGGGAAAACCCCGGAAAAACCTTATCCAGGTAACTCACCCTGACCGAGATTCGAACTCGGGACCTCTTGAACGTGAGGCAGACACGCTACCATCTACGCTACCGAGGCGGGCTAATATTTGGAATGGGGAGGGGAATTTATTCACTACGGACGTTGTCTTTGTTTTTAGATATTTTTTCTTTCTTCTCCTTTTATTTGCCTACTTCCGCGTTGCATCTCACTAAGGCAGGTGAAGTTGCTAGTGATATTTAATTCGCATAAAAATATCACATATCTGCATTCTTTACCTTGAAAAGATAAAATGATCTGCCATTTGAAATACATAATTTATTCCATTTAATAATATTAAAGCGCACTTTTCACTCTGTGCGGCCTTGGATGATGCAAATGCCATAGAACTAGGGTATCCAGAAGTGACTAGTAGAAGTTTAGAAGTCACTAGCTTGAAAATTAGGTATATTAGACTTTATGGAGTTTCTGCTTTTCTCAATGGAACCATTTATGTGCTGACGAATTTCTAATTTCACTTTTAAGCGTCAACAGTTTGTACAGATATCTTCTGTCGCTCCAAAGCCATTTATAAAAATGATGCTAAAGACTTCATAAAAAGCTAGTATATTATGCTGTGGTATTGAAATGAACTCCATTACTGTAATCCGTTCTCTCTTTTCCTGCTTCTAATGAGGAAATGCTTTGAGATGTGCCAAGTGACGTAAAGCCAAGTTCTTGTTAATAAGATGATCCAATTAGAGTCATATACATGCAGGCAAGAAATTCGGCTTTTATTTTCTATTTCTTTCTACACACAGTCGGCATTCTGATGGATCGATCGAAGACAAGCATACAACCCAAAGCTTGCTCAACTATTCATATTTCTACGAACCGGAATCAATGGTACAAGTATTGAGATATGAAGTAGGACAAGGCTTGTATGGGGGGGGGGGGACTTGTACCTCGACTTATTGAAGATGTTTTATACCTGTATCACTGACTGGGCGCCTCTTGGAAGGAAGAGGTAAGGTGAGAAGATACATATAGCGGTCGTAAATAGGAGGCATAACAGCAGAGAGCATGGTCCTTACAGTAGACTCCCCGATGACAACTCTAGAGGACAAAGGTGTAGAGAGAGCATCATGCTGGCACAACCCTGCAGTCAAATAAAATGCGTTGAGATGAAAGGAAAAGTGAGGTGAAATGGAGGGGCAGGAAATTCGGGAGATTTAAATAACCTTCCTAGTCTACAGATCTGGGGAAGGGGCTCCCCCCCCCCCAAAAAAAAAACGCAAACGCATAGGTCAGGAAGATCAGCTACGGGGATCGAACTCACGACCTCCCAAATGGGAGTCACACGCACCACCACCTGCGACACCTCACTCGACATGATATTAACTGTTTGCACTACTATGTTTGGACATACGTGGGTGGTCTGAAACGTTTCCAAATTCAACATGAAGATGGCAGTACTCATAAATTTTTCATCTGTTGACAGTTACCAAAGTTTCAGCCATTTTGGACGCTCAGTTGTTATGTAACAATCGTTTGAGTTGATGTGAGTGTTTTTATGAAAATGGAAAAATCGAGTACTGAGCTGTCATTAAGTATTTGTTTTTGAAAGACAATACGCCTACGCAAATCAAAGATGAGTTGGATTTTGTGTATGGAGTCTCTGCGCCATCATTTACCACAGTGAAATTTTGGGCAACTGAATTTAAACGTGGCCGTAAGAGCTTGGGAGACTATGAACGTTCGGGACGTCCAAAAACAACTACCGACGAAAACATCGCCAAAATTCACCAAATGGTGCTAAACGACCGCCGAATAAAGTGAAAGAGATAGCAGAGTCTATGAACATGTCAAAAGAACGTGTCACATATTAAATCAACATTTAGACATGAGAAAGCTATCCGCGTGATGTGTGCCGCGTTTGCTCACCTTAGACCAAAAATGTGTTCGAATGAACATTTCCAACGCTCTGTTGGCGCAGTTTAGGCGCAATAAATCGGAGTTTTGGCGCCGATTAGGTACTGTAGTTGAAACTTGGATACACCATTATACGCCCGAAACAAAAATACCGTCCAAACAGTGGACTGCAAAGGGGTAACCGGCTCAAAAAAAAAAGCTCTTCTTTTTCGGCTGGGAAAGCGATAGCGACTGTTTTTTTGGGATAGGCATGGAGTTATTTTAATCAATTATCTTCAGAAAGGAGAAACCATTGCAGGAGCATACTACGCATCATTATTTAACAAGCTGAAGGCAGAACTTGCGGGAAAACGGTCACATTTGCAGAAAAAGAAAATCCTGTTTCACCAAGACAACGCACCGTCTCACACCTGAGCGGTTGCAATAGCGAAAATCCACGAATTACGGTTTGAACAGTTTGTCCATCCGCCTTACTCACGAGATCTAGGCCAAAGCGACTTCTTTTTGTTCGCTCATCTGAAAATTCCGCTCGGAGGACAGAGATTTTCGTCAAATAAGGAGGAAATCACCTTCGTGAACAATTATTTTGCAGAGAAAAGCTCCGAGTGCTATTTGGACGGGTTACAGAGATGGGAACATCGCTGGGAGAAGTGTGTAGAGTTACAAGGAGACTATGTTGAAAAACTCCGAGAACTATTTGGACGGGTTACAGAGATGGAAGCATCGCTGGGAGAGGTGTGTAGAGTTACAAGGAAACTATGTTGAAAAACGCCGAGTACTATTTGGACGGGTTACAGAGATGAGAGCATCGCTGGGAGAAGTGTGTAGAGTTACAAGGAAACTATGTTGAAAAACACCGAGTACTATTTGGACGTGTTACAGAGATGGGAGCATCGCTGGGAGAAGTGTGTAGAGTTACAAGGAAACTATGTTGAAAAACTCCGAGTACTATTTGGACGGGTTACAGAGATGGGAGCATCGCTGGGAGAGGTGTGTAGAGTTACAAGGAAACTATGTTGAAAAACTCCGAGTACTATTTGGACGGGTTACAGGGATGGGAGCATCGCTGGGAGAAGTGTGTAGAGTTACAAGGAGACTATGTTGAAAAACTCCGAGAACTATTTGGACGGGTTACAGAGATGGAAGCATCGCTGGGAGAGGTGTGTAGAGTTACAAGGAAACTATGTTGAAAAACGCCGAGTACTATTTGGACGGGTTACAGAGATGAGAGCATCGCTGGGAGAAGTGTGTAGAGTTACAAGGAAACTATGTTGAAAAACACCGAGTACTATTTGGACGTGTTACAGAGATGGGAGCATCGCTGGGAGAAGTGTGTAGAGTTACAAGGAAACTATGTTGAAAAACTCCGAGTACTATTTGGACGGGTTACAGAGATGGGAGCATCGCTGGGAGAGGTGTGTAGAGTTACAAGGAAACTATGTTGAAAAACTCCGAGTACTATTTGGACGGGTTACAGGGATGGGAGCATCGCTGGGAGAGGTGTGTAGAGTTACAAGGAGACTATGTTGAAAAACTCCGAGTACTATTTGGACGGGTTACAGGGATGGGAGCATCGCTGGGAGAGGTGTGTAGAGTTACAAGGAAACTATGTTGAAAAACTCCGAGTACTATTTGGACGGGTTACAGAGATGGGAGCATCGCTGGGAGAGGTGTGTAGAGTTACAAGGAAACTATGTTGAAAAACTCCGAGTACTATTTGGACGGGTTACAGAGATGGGAGCATCGCTGGGAGAGGTGTGTAGAGTTACAAGGAAACTATGTTGAAAAACTCCGAGTACTATTTGGACGGGTTACAGGGATGGGAGCATCGCTGGGAGAGGTGTGTAGAGTTACAAGGAGACTAGGTTGAAAAACACCGAGTACTATTTGGACGTGTTACAGAGATGGGAGCATCGCTGGGAGAGGTGTGTAGAGTTACAAGGAAACTATGTTGAAAAACGCCGAGTACTATTTGGACGGGTTACAGAGATGAGAGCATCGCTGGGAGAAGTGTGTAGAGTTACAAGGAGACTATGTTGAAAAACGCCGAGTACTATTTGGATGTGTTACAGGGATGGGAGCATCGCTGGGAGAAGTGTATAGAGTTACAAGGAGACTATGTTGAAAAACGCCGAGTACTATTTGGACGGGTTACAGAGATGGGAGCATCACTGGGAGAAGTGTATAGAGTTACTAGGAGACTATATTGAAAAACGCTGAGTACTATTTAGACGTGTTACAAAGATGAGAGCATCGCTGGGAGAAGTGTGTAGAGTTACAAGAGACTATGTTGAAAAACGCCGAGTACTATTTGGACGGGTTACAAAGATGAGAGCATCGCTGGGAGAAGTGTGTAGAATTACAAGCAGACTATGTTGAAAAACGCCGAGTACTATTTGGACGTGTTACAGAGATGGGAGCATCGCTGGGAGAATGTAGAGTTACAAGGAGACTATGTTGAAAAAAAAATTCTGTAAAAATGTCTTGTATCTTCATTAGGTCGAAAACTTTTCAGATCACATATGCACACTATTTCCTTGCAATTTAGAAGTGATAGTTCACCGTATTTCATTTGAAGTATTTCCTGTGGGGGAAACCAATCTTACTTCAGCCCGAGGATTCTATGGCCATATCGACTCGATATTGTGTCATTTATTCCTAGGTTACAAAATTACGGCCGTACTTGAATGTCAGCATTTCAGATTCACAAATTTAGTGACATTTAAGCCTCAATTTTCTTCATATTGCTGGTTGATGCAATCTGCATGTAACAAAAGTAAGGAAAATTGAAAGAACACGTTTACCTTGACGATTAATTATTCTTTAATGCATGACATGTGATGTCTGTTAGGAAGGTAAAATCTGACTTAAAATTTCGATGTTATTGCAGGGGTTTGTATCATTGATTAACCTAATAGGGGTTAGGCTGGTGAAGCCTGACACTTACTTACTAAATTGTAAGTCGCTATGCGGTTTGAGAACGAATTTGAGAATACCTGTGGAAACAAATGTGAGGCAGTTGGGGAATTTGATTTGGTACCATCATGCTATCGTGGTAGGGCAACTTTTGGTTAGAGCAAAGTCACGGTGGTTTGGAACAGTGAATCTTTTAGTCTGTTTCTACCTTTTCAGTGATAATATGCACACGGAATGTATGTAAGAACAATTAATTGATAATATGTTGATAAAAGAGCGGATGTTGCAAGTGTACCTTGGACTTGACTTACATCATCCACACCTGTGTCTTGAAGTACGTTTTCTGAGTCTAACGAGCATTTTATGTGAATTTCATAGTTTTTGTCATTATATGTGCATATAATGCTTCCTGCTACTTGATACCGAAATTAAGGTTTGCCATAAGTAAAGAAGCATGATGGATGTCAAAGGAATGTTGGTTCTTTGTTACAAAACGTGCAAGGGCAGTTGGGTGATGTGATTAATTCCCATAATTTGGGATGGCTGTATTTGGGGCTTCAGTGATGTGTTCGGAAATAATTGCAAGATTTTGACTTAGATGTCAATGAATATTCAAAGTAAGAATGACAAATAACCCATTTCGCAGCTTGTGCTTATTATACTCAGTAATGGTGTTTTGTTATCTCCGCATCACTGTCATTCCTTATCATTTCCTTGGAACTGACTGGCGCATGATATACTATAGGATTTCCCAATTCTTAGGTAATTTAAAACGCTTTCCTGATTCAATTCTTGCTGTTTCCTACTTCAGTTTTATTGCATGAGTCATATCTGAGTCACATCTGTTTCTTATGCAAGCTGTGGTGTACTTAACTTGCACCAAAATGCACTGCTTTATAAAAATCATGCAATTCGCTGTTGCGTGTTTAAGGTTAGCCATGAAATGCTAACAGGATTTGTAAACATTGGTTTAGCTAATATTTCAGAAGGGCGTCATTGATTTATTTGTTACACTTGCAGACGCTATTTTTTTTTAATTTACGTCCTCCAAAGTTAAGCCATATCAAACGATAAATGAAATGAGTGAAGTGATGCTCAAATGAGCTCAGGGTTCATAGAGCTTAGAGTTACCTGACATTCGTCTTTCAGGATAAGGGAAAAACCCAGAAAAAACCGTATCCAGGTAACTCACCCTGACCGAGATTCGAACTCGGGACCTCTTGAATTTGAGGCAGATACCTTACCATCCACGCTATCGAGGCGGGCACATACGCTGTTAATGAAAATTTAAATGTGAAACTCGCATTGCAAAATTACCCAAATTACAATAGAATTCTTAAAAGTAGGTATTTGGATTGGATTGGATTGGATTACGGTACGGAGGGGATTCGCCACTGCGACCAGTCTTGATCTATTGTACCTTTGTACCGAATGGGCATTCCCGAGAGGAAGCATTAAGCTAGAGAATATACAGAGTGGTCGTCGCAAGGAGCCGCGACAGTGCAGAGGGCAGGGTCCCTACAGTTTACTAGTTGGAAACTCCGGCACGCCAGCATAACCGACAGCTTACCCGACTGCTTTCCGGAAACGGCGCACTAGACCGCGCTGGGAGACCGCAGACCGTTCTACAGGAGGAGGAAGTTTAACTCAGAGCCTATCAACCTGCCATACACCGCCGAGACGCTCGCCGACACTTCTACCCTTAAAGAGACCACCAGAGGAGAGATGGTGTGAAATGATGATGGAGAGGAAATGAGGGACAGGAAATTCGGGGGTGTAATTAACCTACCCAGCATTTACCTGGCGACCAGGGAAAAGCCCTGAAAAAGGCCCATGAGTCAGGTAGATCGGCCACGGGAATCGAACTTGGGCCATCCCACCTGAATCATCCCGCTCGGTAAGGTAAGCATTTAATAAGTACGGAACAAATTAACTGGTTGTATATTTAATGTTCTTCTGTAGGTCTTAATAAACTTATACAGCTATCCAAAGGGAACTTGTACTGTCCACCAACGCAAAGTAAGTTCCTGAGAGGAATGCGCCTCCCTTACACAGTGAGACAAAGACAGCGAATGTGTGACAGAGAACGCATCCTACACAAGGAGCAGAACCATTATAAAAAGCATGCACCCTATTCACTCAATACACTAAAACCGAGAAGATTTATTCACAAAAGTAGAAGCCGTCAGAATGTTTTTGGATGCTCTGTAACTGAACTGACATGGGGTGTCATAAACTTCCGAGGGAGAGTGTGGGAACTTTCTGCAATCCCCTTGCGTCTCATTCCTCGGAGACTTTCTTTCCTGTGGTATACTATATCTAAACTAAGGGATAGTACGGTAAGTACTACGGACAGAGATTTAGGCACCTCGGTGTATCTGTACTCCACGTAGGTAGGAAGACAGGGAGAAGTGCCAGCCAGTAGGCTTACTTAAGTAAGCGGCTGAACCAGAAGCTCCGATTGAGGTTCCCGGTGGCGTCCGTTTGGGTAGCTCAGGTGGTTAGGCTCTACAGTCTGATTTTTAAAAGAAGATACGTGAAGGTCATCAGGCAAGGGACACGAAGGGTAAAAAGGGAAGGTTCCTTGCTATGGTAACGTAAACAAAAGTTGCCAGATTGGATACACTGGTGAAGTGGATGAATCACATTCTCCTCAGCTCAGTTATCGCTAGTTGTATGCGGGAAACAGAGTTTGCCTAGCTGGGTTGTGTATTGTTAGCCTACTTTGTTAAAATACAATTAAAATACGTTCTTATGGAAGCAAGACGTAGTGGCGGTAGGATTAGAGGTGGACCGAGGAATCATGGCCCAAGGCAAAGATCAGTTTACGGTCGGATTGTTACATTGCATAGCCAAGCTAGAGTATTTGTCTGTTCTCTTAGAGAATTCTTCCAACAGGAAGACGAGTTTGCTCCTTATCAATGAACAGCTTATTCCTTTTATCCATGTCAGTAGATATGCTTGCACATAAACGAATTCCTGTGGGTCAAAATTCCGGCATATCGGTGGCGTTGATATGACCATGTCAATTAACAAAGTCGTTAATAATAGTATATTGCGATATTAATATACACGGAACGAGGAAAGGTTTGAAAAATCGAGGCGCTTGCACCAAGCTTTTTGAATTCTTGAGATTCCATTATGTGCTTAATACATATGTGTTGCACATTATTTTTTTGCACTATGTGTATTTATATGAATCTGAATTTTAGTAGTTAAGCTATTAGCTGAAATATTAATAAGTATAATTAAAGATAAATGTTAGATTTTATGACGTGCATCACGTATGTGTTTCTATGGAGAAATACTTACCGCACTAGTGCGGGAATGTCAACTTACGATGCATAGCAACAATAACGGTATGTATGGAATATTAGTTACATAGTACAAAAATTATTTAAAATAAATCACACATTTGAAGACGCTACAACGGAGTGAATGTGTGAACAACGTATTTCTGTTTTTTAAAGTAGGCTAATACAGATTAACTGTGCATATTTTTGTTGAGGTGAGATAGATAACTCGAACCCTTGTTTATGTTTCAAATGTTGAGAGGATGAAGAAAGGGGATCTGGTGGGCAACATTGTAGCACCCACGTGGAGAAACAGATGACCTTCACGTATCTTCTTTTAAACATCAGACTGTAGTCTACTGATTTCAAGGTCGGGGCTTTAAACGCGGCCCAAACCGATAGTTTTAAGTGATGCAGTCCTGGAATTGAGACCGCTACCAAACCAAATAGTTTCTATTTTTAATTTCCCTGTGGCGTCTAGTACAGTGACAGGCTTCCTCGCTGGAGATTGGCACATCCCTCTTGAAGACCCTGAAGCTGGAAGCCGCACCGAAAGGGGACGGTGGTTTACAAAGAGCGTTCTTTTTTTTTCTACCATGCTACAGAAACACCTGTAGACGCCGTCAAGTCTGAAAGAAACAAGGAAATGAAGGGTAAATTGTATGAGAAACGAGATGAAACGGAAGGAGAGAAAATGCGGGTAATGTAATGAACCTTACCAGCATTCCCCATAGCGACCCGTGGAAAACATTCATGGGTCAGGGTGGCCGGACAAAGGAAACAAACTCATGACCTACTGAATGTCATCCCGCTTGGTTGTTAATATTAACAAGGCACCCAGTGATACTACGTTTTACTAGTTACTACACTGTAGATTCTAGTGCTTATCTACTCGATATCTCGGTAGATATGAAACGTTACTACATCGCCCGCTTCAGTGTTGTAACATTGTAATCAGCACACAACCAACTTCTCTTTCAGCTTGTGGTAATGTAAGTCTGTCTAAGAAAATGGTGTTGATCTGATGTGCATTCAAGTCGTGACGCATTATAACCAGGGATTTATAAACTGCAGGAATAAGTCCGCTACCTCATATCCAAAAGGCACAGGTCAGTTGTGAACCCTTCATTCGCCTTCTCTATCTACAGTGCGTTATCATTAAGCTTAATTTTGTGTTTATTTACGCGTGATACAGGTGCAAATAGTGAACATTTAATGTATTAGTGTCCGAGTGGTCAACCCAAGTATCAAAGAGCACGTTTGAAAGTCTCAGTTGCAAGATACGAGGTACGTTTAAGTTAGAAAACCTCCTATTTTTTCAGGACTGGGACCAGATAGGAACTTCTGTTTTTTTTTAAATACACGTGGACTCTTTGGGAATGAGTGACAGAGATGGCAGTACTGTACAGTGCATAGAACTCTAGTGGCAGCGACGAGAGTTAGGACTGTTTTTTATACTTAAAATGACGACGTTTTCATTCCAAGAACATCGTGTAATCATTTGTTTTCTCCATTTTCGTGGTGACACCTATTGAAATTCATCGCCAGTTGAGTGAGGCATGTGGTGATGGTACCATGTATGTATATAATGTGTGTTCCTGGGTGCGACAGTTCAATGAAGGCAGAACATCGTGTGACAACAAACCAAGACAGTCACCGCCTCGCACCAGCCGGTCTGACGACATGATCTAGCGATTGAAGAACGTTGTTTTGGAGGATCGTCGATTGAGTGTTTTCAGATCTTCATGCAGGATTGTGGGCACAGATCCCACGGAAATGCCAATTTTGGAGACGATGTCTGTTACATTGGGCCCAGCATGGTGGCTTACGTACCGAATCCTCTCCGTAATAAAATTCCAATCCCAAATATGTGCATAATCGAATCTATGTGCATAATATTTTATTTATGTGCATATTATATTATTTTATTATCAGTTTATTTTATTATTTAAAACATGAATATATGGAAGTTGGTGTATGACTTAAACAATGGTGCATTTAGTTTTTGAATTCCAGTTTGCCTAGAACTCAATTTGGACTGTGAGATCAGCGTCTTACACTCGATCGAATGTCGGTTCATGATTGCAAATGTTAAGTGTATCTCATGCCTGAAATTATTCTTGATTTAGTTAGATGTATTCATCACCGCCATTGTTGAAAAATCGGCTTGGAGCTTGCAAAAGATAGAGAAATGCGCAGGGCCTTTACTCCAAGGTACAGTTAATATTGAGAAACGATACATTCTTCAGATGTTGCTCTTTAGGTGTGATGAAATATGTTGGAGAGGCTATGTTGAATAAACTCTAGCTGTGCTATATATACTGTGAAAAATACTTTCTCTATTTTTTCTACTTGGGCGTCCCTATTTGTAACTGTACATTCAGTATATATTTTCTAAAGCAGTATCTTCATTCCGAACACTGTTATGTGGTGCGATACTTGCATTAGGTATATTTAGAACATCTTTGGCTTCTGGAAAATGTAAATTTGTACCAACTCTGCACGAAGACACTGTTAATGCATTTTTCGGCACTGCATGATTTGTTCTACAAAACATGAGTGCAATTTATGACTGAGCTAAAAACATGGTGGTTATATGCCAGCCAGACAACGAATTTAACTTCCAAAATAACAGTATGTTCAGTTCCCTTATCAAAATACAGTTTTTGAAATAAAAAGCGTGTTTTTGGATGCCAGCTTTAGATCTAATATGACGTGTGTCGGGTAGCTCTAAGCTCTATGGACCCTGGGCTCATTTGAGCATCATTTCACCCATTCCATTCATCGTTCGATATGACTTAACGTTAGAGAATGTAAATTAAAAAAATCTAACATGTAGTTTGTTACTGCTACGGCGCGGTCAGGTGATATCTTCGAACAGTTGTGACCTTGTGTAGAGGTTGCGACATTTGCACTTCTCACTTTTATAATAGTGTTGAAGCAAATAAGTTGGCGAGGAAAGAGTTCCACGCTGGCGCTACAGTTTGATACAATAAGGGTAGCTCAGGGTTAAGCAATGAGGTTAATCTCAGGGTATGCGTGGGTATGTATGAGAAGGATAGTTTTAATGACACTGGAATGCCCGTTTCAAACTAGTTTAATGACAGCTTCTTTTTATCCGAACATCAAACTTGAAGTTGCCGACCCAGGGTTACCAACAATACTGTTTGGAGTTACTGTTTATGAAATGTTTATTACTCGATAAAACTTAATTCGTTCTTCACGTTTATATGAACCGACAAATATCTTCTCTCACCGCTTCTGGTCTGCCCTCGACCAAGACAGAACAAGTGGACTGCCCTAATCGGCTCCCAGCCACGAACTGACTGTTCTCACAGCTGCGCGTGAATATATAGCTTTCACTTTCTGGAAGCCCATTATTCAGCCAAAGATTCCCTTTGTGACTATTTTGTCATACCATTAAGAAGGGTCCGAAGAATACCCCATTCAACAAAGTCAAGTGCTACCCTTTAGAAATCTGCTAAGGACACTGTTTCTTACGTTTCTTTTTACGTTTTTTTCACTGTTTTTTTAAAGCTATTTTTCAACGTAATCACCATTGCGATCGATGCACTTCTGCATGCACTGTGGCAGTTTTTGTATACCCTTGTCATAGCACTCTCCCGCCAAGTTGCGCAGGTAGCGCTCAACTTCGTTTTTCAAATCATCGTCGGTCTTGTAAAAATCTTGTCAATCGTAGCCTTACTGACTTCAGGGATAAGTTCGCACAGCTCGCGAACTGTCACACGCCGATCTTTAAGCATTTCTTGCTCCACTCTTGCAAGGTCATACATATAAACGGCTTTTCCTCTGGAACCTTTTCCTCAGCAGCAGTGATGTCATTGTTTACTATTTGGTTAGCTTTGAATTTGTTTACGTTAGGCTTTCTTTATAAACGTTCAGTTCACACACACACACACACACACACACACACACACACACACACACACACACACACACACACACACACAAGCACACACACACTGGCTAAAGAAAAATTCGTACATTCCCCCGGGAAATCGAACCTGGATCCTCTGGATTTGGAAGCTAGCATGCTAACCACCAGACCACAGCGACAGTTTATTGTAGATAATGTACATTTGAGTAACGTTTCTGCCCGTTCCTCTCCTTTGAGTAAGTTATGGCAATTTTTATAATTATGTTAATTCACTGATATAGATCGGTTTGTGATTTAAAATAGGCCCATTGTGTATGTTTTCGCAAATCTCGAAACTAAATAGACACACAAAGTTGATTTTGTTGTATAAACTGCAGTACTAAAGTAACAAGAAGCAGGAAAATGTGGCTGAACAAAGGCCATGAGACCGTGAACAAAAGTATAATGGCTGTAATGAATGGCAGTAAAATAGCTCGGCATTTCATCAGCTTGACTCCAAATTACTGTCTGCATTACGACATGCGGATCATAATGACAGCTTATTATTGCTTCGTCGTAACATGTCAACTCTGAGTATCATTTGTCATAAATGAGATAGACAATAAGGTGTTGTTACTTCTATAACTGCACATCGACGGTGTTGCCAACTGCAAGATATTTGAAGGTCCCTCTTTGTGCTATCATATTACAGATAACAGTTTTATGCACAGTGCATAAAATTTCAGTCTTTATTAAGCTTACTATCAGTTTCAGTATAATCACAAGGTGAATTCCTTTTCTCAATGATGTCCAACCTTAGTCACAGTTGATAGATTTTTTTTCGTTCAAAAATTGTTTATACTTCCAAAAATCTTCCGTAGCAATTAACATGGCACGAGCGGTTCTTCCCTGGTGCGTTTGAATCGCCGAGTCATCTGCTTGTTTTTGAATAACTTACATGGCTATGTTTTATGTTCTAGATTTTAATTTTCCTTTATAAAGGCTCTCCAAGTTATATTTTGTAATGGAACCGCTCTCTTGGCGCTCGTGTGTCGATAATGCAGCTAGCTTACTTCCCGACTAGTGATTTCGTTTTTAAAAGGTCAAGGTGACCGTAACACTTATAGTGAGTGAGAAGAGGTTGGAGGGGCAGAGTGCATTGATGGTTACCATGACTACGGATTCGATTCATAGAAGCCGTATATTCCGCACCAACTCGTGTTGCCAACACAATACAGCACTTTCTTCCTACTTTTTCGTTTATTTGAAAAGAAATTTGTTGGTAGAAATTCACCCAATTCATTCACCGTCCGATATGATTTAACGTTGGAGGACGTAAATTAAAAAAATGGTAGAAGTGGTAACCCGCTTGAAGCGAGCCCCGCGTGTCATGTGTTACTGTTTATTATCAGTTTGTATCCTGTGTAAAAGCGCAATGTTTTATGTGATCAGTGATAGTCTGATATGTGAAGTGTTTACTTTTTCATATTTAAGGGATTTACAATGAATCTAACACCTGACTTGGTGTGTATCCAAATACCCTTTTCTTTATGAAAAAATGATGACAAACATCGTGGTAAATGTCGGTAGGCCAACACCAGTGCTGTGTTTAGTAAAACTTTGCGGCGGGGCCTCTTCAAAATACACCAGGACATTTAAGACTTGTTGGTATGAGGAACCTGATTGTGTCGGATTGAAGGAGCTGAGAGAAAACACTAACAAAATTGCAGACGCTCTTCAGGAAAGCTGACGTCTATATATTGTAAAATACAGTGAGAACGTTAATCTTAACAGGCTTTTCGTGCAATATCTCATTAGGAAAGTAGACAAGTATGACATTTCATGGACATAATGACAGCGAGGACTCTTTAAATAAAGGTAATTTTAAGGAACTTTTGGATTCATATACAGAGGGAAGCCCCCATCGAAATTCAAAACCACTATTCCAGTATAAAATCCGTTTTTGCGATGGTGATTTTGAGAATTTAGGTTAGCCAGTTTTCCGAATCACCTAATCAATTCGTCCAGTGCCGCGCCTGTAACATGGAGTCGTTAAAAAGATTGTCTTCCCTCGCAAGCTTCCCAAAATGTTAGTTTCAGTCCTTCCTCCTTAAAATATATTTATTAATGATGTACTTGCTGCTTGATGAAGCCCGGTATGGGACTTTGACAAACGAAGCGAGCCTAAAGAGCTTCACTATCCACACCAGGCGGTACCATCGATCTCCAGGTATGACAGAGAGAGAAAAAAGTCCGAGAAATATCATTCTCGTAACATTTACTACCCTTTCTTCAACAACCAATTCTTTAAAAGTGTTATTCTATGTATTTCATCTGGATCGAGATAAATATTTATGGAAATTAGGGTTGGGTCAATAGAAGATTTTTTCGATAACTCGATACACGGTATCTTCCACGATCCGTCATTTCTGCTACATGGCAAAGCGAGAAAGCGTATCGGAAAAAATTCGCAACACAGAGATGTTTACCTCAGCTTAACGCACATACACGGCGAGTCCAGTGTATGTATAGTCTGTTCAGATATAATCATGTCTTCTGGATAGCAATGTGTCATACATCGGCAGGCGCGAGAAAACATATCATAGAGACACACGCAGCTTCCAATCGCTCTATTTGTGTTTCGTGACTGTTGTACGTCACTCTTCTAATCGACCAAATAAGACCCGATAAGGAACGATCGCAGCGCTGGTCACTTGAAGGGCAAATACGCCTCAACGCTCTGTCGAGTAATACTTCAATTTTAATAGAAAATAAAACGTAGGGAGAACTGAGTAATGCACAGTTTAATTAATAGGAAATTAATTAGGTGCACGTATTTAGTGACTACGAAAATAGTGTAGCTATAGTAGCTTTGCACACGGTAAGCGAATCTCCAGTTGAGATGTTCAAACTTCTCGAAAAGTTGAAAATAAGCAGTAGGTTCGTGTACCACATTGTCCAGCCCTTCCTTGAGACTAGAACTGTGGAAGACCTCCACAGACAACGAAGACCACACATTCTGTGCACTCCAGTTGGTGGCGAGCTGTATCCGAAGAAATCCTATACGGTGACAGTGATGGCTCAATAACTGAGCATTTCTAAAATGTCTATGTCGCGATCATCGCTCAGTGACCTGGCTTTGTGTGCCCACAAACGGCGGAAAGGGCATCTCTTCACAAGTGAGCTGAAGCACCAGAGGCTTCTAAAATCAAAACGATTATTGCAACGTTTCGCAGTAAATGGTCACACAAGAATCCTTTTCACGGATGAAAAAATGATGACTGTTGAGGAAGCTTTCAATGTCCAAGACGTCCAATATACTAGATTATATAAAAAGCTGCAGTAAAGGTTCCAAGAGTCCAGAGAGGCCATCATCCTGCATCTGTTATGGTTTGGTGGGTTGTCAGCTACGAAGGAAGCACGAAACGAAAGAGGTGTGAAAACATCGGCCAAAGTGTACCAGGAGACAGTGCTGGAGAGACTGATAAAGCCTCTCAGCAACACCCTCTTCCACGGACAAAACTGGAAGCTTCCAGAAAGATTTAGACCCAAGCATAAGGCAAGGACAACTCAAGAATGGCTCAGGGCTGATGTTCCGCACAGTACTTCGACCTCAGATTGGCCTTCTGTAAGTTCAAACCTAAACCCTCTGGACTAAAAGTTGTGGTCTAAATTCATTTCTTTAAAATAAAGGAAAATAGGCCAAGCGTTTCCTGTGATCATATGTCGCTATCAATTTTTTCGTGACAGTGGCGTCCCGGAAAGTAATTTAAACGAGTTAGCGACTTTGTTACATACAGCCTTCGATATAATTTGTCCTTGCATCTTTCTGTTTGCGATACTATTTACGAGTCTTGTCCTCATAGCTGTGTTTGTCATCAAATTAACATGTGTTCGCGTGTCTAGATGTGACGAGATGACAGACAATTTGTGGTTTGCATACAGACGCCTCTTTCACACCTAGACCTACACTTAGGAATCAGCAGTGACAACTGCATCTGCCTGCCTCGGTAGCGTAGTTGGTAGCGTGTCTGACTCACGTTCAAGAGATCCCGGGTTCAAATCTCGGTCAGGTTGAGTTACCTGGATAAGGCGTTTTCCAGGGTTTTCCCTTATCCTGAAAGACGAATGTCGGGTAACTCTAAGCTCTATGGACCCTGGGATCATTTGAGCATCATTTCACCCATTCCATTCATCGTCCGATATCACTTAACGTTGGAGGACGATAAACTAAAACTAAATAAAAAAAGTGACTTGAGCGTCTGTCGATAAAAAATGTTACTTCAAAAATGTACTCACTCTGTTGATGCATCAATACATATATGAAGGTAGTATAAAATGATACATAAAGTAAACTCTGATAACGACGCCATCTACTTCAAGTTAGTTGTCATAATAGTAACTAAACCCTGAAACCAAGGCCGAAGTGTTTGTCAACTACCTTGAATGTAATGCGCATCTAAGAGAAGACCTCACGACGTGTCCGTGAGAGGTGCGTCTGTTCTTTCGACACCCCCCTTCTCGACGAGGAACCGCTCCAGGTGATCCGGCGTGCTTCAAACCCAAAATGGTGTAGGGATCTGATGAGCTGATTGCTTTCATTCTCCGCCTCCTTCCCTTCAACGTTGTACTTTTTGATGAGGGTATTCAACATGTATCACCCTGAAGTGCTTTCCGCGAGAGTACTTAGGGGTCCGGGCAAGACCCGGTGCACCCTTCCAACTACTGGTCCTTTCGTATCTTTAGGAAGTGCCCTAGAGAACTGTCTTAAATCGTTTGTCCCCACTTTTGGTCGACATTCAAGTCATCCTCGGCTATCAGTTCGGATTTCTTCCTGGGCACTCGACTTCTCAGCAGTTTTTGCGGTGGTGGAGGCGTTTGCCCTGGGTTTCTAAGACGACAGCTTCATAGTAGCGGTGTCAACGGATGTTTTGGAAGGCCTTCTCAATGACCTGACATGTGGGTGTTCATAAACTCATCGAACAGGGACTACCTAAAGAACAATCCATATATTACATAGCTTTCTTCGCCACCCACATTTAAAGTTCAGTAACGGAGAAAACATATACTCTAAGACCCATAGAAGGTGGAGTTCCTGAAGACTGTGCTATCCTCCAAACTTTTCAACGTTTTTATATCAGATTTTCCAGCCTAACCACACGTCAATGTGGCCCAGAATTTGCCCAGCATACTGATGATCTGTTACCGCAGAAAAAAATTAACTTAGAGCCTTCAAGCTATCCAAAGTCACGTCTCCTCATCTATGGCCGCAGACCGCTGGCTATTTTGATTATAACTGGCACAGAATAGAGGACGCTGTTGGCCGTTGTTTCCCTGCGAGACTACTTCACGAGGCTCCATCTCTTCCATACTTGGAGGATGAAATTAAGTGCCAATCAGTATAATTCTACGCAAGTTTAGCAGCACATCAAAGCTGGTTAAGTCTTGAGGAGATGACTCCAGAAAATGCCACTTAGGCAACATTGGGTTTACCTTGTAGCTCAAGGGCACCTGAGATAACACCAAATAGCAGCTAAAACTGCTCTCTGAGCTTAATCGTTCTAACAGCTGATTGCCTTCTAAATTACAGTACCCTCCAATCACAACCAAGCTTTTATAAATCACTTCCACAGTGAGTTGGTCCTGCACCCTGACAGGGAGGCACCAAAGAGCAGCAGGCTTCCTCCTGCTTTTTTCTACCATTCCAAGATTAAGAAAAGTATCCCACAATCTTTTGTTTCCAAAAATAATCCTTTCTACAGTTAAACCTATTGAGCGCGGGCATACAGTAAGGCACTCAGGCTGGACCATAGCATGCCAGCTTCCACAAATGGACAGACAGAACAAATACTACATTGCTGTATTTAGCACAGCATTGATCTGAGTGAATTGCTCACTATTGCAGCATGGAATATCACATGTAGTGTCACATAAACATATCCCCCGTATGAGTTACTAATTAGATTCACAGATATATAAATAGCTTGTGTAATAAACATAAATCATCGCCATCATCATCAGAACATTCTATGTAGACGAGAACCATAGTTTCAGTTCCTAAATATGTTGTTTCCAACATTTCGTTTACCCTGAAATGTACCTATTACTTAAAATCATTTTAAATGCATTTACTGCTCAGATCTACTATTAGTGTCATTCTACCAGTCGGTCTGTCCACTTTTATTTTCAAGTTTAATGCTTTTTAACTGGTAAGGTAGAATCGGACGATGAATAAAATTGTGAAATGATGCTCAAATGAGCCGGGGCCTATAGATATTAGAGTAAGCTGACCTTTGTCTTTCAGGATAGGGGAAAACCCTGGAGAGAAACCTTATCTGGGTAACAATCCTAACCAAGATTTGAACATGGGATCTCTTGAATGTGAGACAGACACAGAAGTGAGCTCCACTTGTCTTGTTTGGATACTTGAAACAGATCCTGCACAGTTGTATAAGAAATTGAAGAAGCATGTTTAACAAACTTTTAATCTGTTTGAAATTGATACCAAACTGTAATTAGTTCTTCTTAGGATAAACCTCCTAAAAGTGTAAATTTTTGGATTAGCCAATTGTCAAAACTTCAGAGATGATTGAGGGAATATACATGAAAAAATGTTCATGTAGAATCCATGTCCAGGAATACTCCATTTCTTAGAAACTCTTATAATGTAGCTTCCTGAAATGTATTTCTAACTCATAACAAATTAGATTAGAAGTACTGTGGATCAACACTCCATATCAAACCATTACAGTGTCTGTATAATTGAAGCTGATGAAAAATATTTTGAATGTTTGCTGAAGCGAATAGGTATTTGATAGACATATAGAACTAAAAGCAGTATGCATTGATAATAAAATACAGAAAGGCCTCTACCTAACTTCCAAATGGAATCAAATGAAATCAATGAATTCAAATCAATGAAATCAAATATTCTTGGTGTGTGTTTGGAGGAATTTAGTAACAGTGACGTCAAAATTAATATAAAAATTATTTGTGGTTGGTTTATTGACACTCGTCACTTACTTTTTCATATATTTATGAGAGACTAGTTTCAAAGGCCCTGGCCTCCATTTTCAATCTCTTCCCAACTGGCATCTGTTGTTATCTGCTCTCTCTGGTGGTGGAACTATGAACTTTTTTGTCAAATTATCTGCTGGCGGGATTTCAAAGTTCATTACGCGATCCTTATTTTTCCAGATGAATATGTTCTCCCATGTTGTCAATCTATTTTGACATATTCATCTGGAAAAATAAGGATCGCGTAATGAACTTTGAAATCCCGCCAGCAGATAATTTGACAAAAAAGTTCATAGTTCCACCACCAGAGAGAGCAGATAACAACAGATGCCAGTTGGGAAGAGATTGAAAATGGAGGCCAGGGCCTTTGAAACTAGTCTCTCATAAATATATGAAAAAGTAAGTGACGAGTGTCAATAAACCAGCCACAAATAATTTTTATATTGAAATCAAATATGATTCTCTTTATGACCCATGAAAGCTTGTAACATAGTCAAACATCAAACCTAGTAAGACATAGAACTGCCACGTTATTTTTCTTCTTGTTCTTCTTTCTAAATTAATGTCCTCCAATTAAGTCACATCAGATGAATGGCAAATGAGCTCAGGGTCTATAGAGCTTGGAGTTACTCAACATTCATCTTTCAAGATAAGAGAAAATCCAAATAACTCATCCTGACTAAGATTTGAACTCGGAGTCTCTTGAATGTGAGGCAAACATGCTATCTCCATGCTACAGGGGTGGGCCTCCACATCCACCACAGAACAAATAAACCTGAAATTTAATTCCATTCATACATTTATGCTTACATTTGATATACAATATGTTTAATTTACATGATATTTGTAATATTAAGTTGTTTCAATTTTCTCCTGCTTTTGACTCATAACAATAAGCACTCTTAGTATTATAATTGGCAAAGAGAAACTTCATATTGTGACTTTGTGGGTTCGTAAAATTAAAAGTTCAAGTTGCAGAAATTCAAAATGCTCTTTATTTCCGTATACCCTTGGCAGCAAGATGATGTAACATAAACCAACACAATCTCTCGTCACTTCTGCACATGTAAATAAACAAAAGAGTTCACTTTCAAATCATAGCTGCACAAGTACAATTATGACTGTCCGATAAACTAGCCACGGCTTCTTTTATATCTCTACTCCTGTTCCAGAAATTAGTGGAATGTTCTCTCCATCAAAACGGCACCAGACAAAACACGAACCTTCCAGTCATCTAACTTTCTCTGTTTCTGCAAGCCTTTTATCTCCCCGCTACACTATCCGTCCCTTTGTGCGTGCCAGCTGCGCTATCGCAATAATGGCTTGCGATAATATGCAGAACTTATTTGATATTCTGCCTTCAACAGAGACTTCTATTCTCCGCTCAAGTTAAAAGTGCATAACTCTTAAATGTCAACATTTTTATTGTTTTTCTTTTCTGTGATCCTTTGAGAGTATGTAGTGTGTGAGTAATTAACTGCAAGGACATACAGTTTATATTTCACTTGTGTATTCTCTGTGTTTTTAAGTTCTTTTACATAATACAAATAATGCACAGCAGTTTGCCTGAAAATGTTACCCATTACTGCTGAGTTACTCATAACTTTCAGTTGGTTATGTAAAATTCACATTTATTGTCAGTGCTATGCTTATTGCTACCTGAACTAATAGTAACAATTTGTTGATTAAGTCAGGATGTATGGGCAATTGAGTTGTCACTCAGTGACAAGACATCATGTATACCTCTGTGAATGTGTATGAGAGAGAGAGAGAGAGATAGATAACAACAGTAGCATAACTGAAAAAAAAAAAAAAAAAAAAAAAGCTTTAATTTTGCTGAATACCAAATTTTTATTTAAGGTCAGCATCTTCCAGAAACAAAACACATAATTTTCTCCCATCGCAAGCAATCATATACATGGAAAAGTTTTGTCATTTCTGGAAAATAGCTCTAATGATTTTGATTAAAATGCTGGACAACACATTAAGATCTTTGCATGACCAAATACATGCCTTGATTAATCTAAGCTGTGAATTACTTTTCAGTTTGAATTTTTGGGTTAAATACAATGCTTCCTTGACCTGTTGTAGATAAGATAAGCAAGACAGAAAGTAAAAATGATTACTACTTAACATCTGAAAAAAATGGAGCTTAGAGTTACCCGACATTTGTATTTTAGGATAAGGGAAAGCCCTGGAAAAAACCTTATCCAGGTAACTCACCCTGACTGAGATTCGAACTTGGGACCTCTTGAATGTGAGGCAGACTTGCTACCATCTATGCTACTGAGGTAGGCTGTATTTTTTTTTTTTTTCCTTGTCATGCGAGGAGTGGGAATTCAAAGCCATTACATGGCAACTACTTTTTAAGGATCGGTCTATATTTTCAACCTATTGTATTCCTTTTGTGTCTACAATAAAATGTGAAATAGAAGGAAATGTTTACATTGATTAAAAGGAAGTAGAAAGAGGAATAAGCTTTTTTAAGAATAGTTTGTAGAAGAGAGGGAAGGTACATGTCATGTAAAGCCCGCCTCGGTAGCGTGGTCGTAGAGTGTTTGCCTCACGTTCAAGAGGTCTCGAGTTTGAATCTCGATCAGGGTGAGTTACCTGGATAAGGCTTTCTCTGAGGTTTTCCCTTATCCTGAAAAACGAATGTCGGGTAACTCTAAGCTCTATGGACCCTGGGCTCATTTGAGCATCTTTTCACCCATTCCATTCATCGTCTGAAATTACTTAACATTGCAGGACGTAAAATTACCAAAAAAAAAAAAAAAGGATCGTGTAAACTTCAGAATTTTTATATAGTATATTGCCATGGTGGCATTCATTGGGGTTGGTGCATGCCTGCTTGGTTACTGGGCTTGGGTACAGCTAATGGTCCATCTCCTACAAGAGCACAATTGTCTGTGCAGAACAATAGAAATTTTGTGCAGCTTTACCGTTCCCAAAGATTTGTGTTGGAAGTTTGAAGATTGTTGTTTTTTTGGAATTCTTCCTTTGTATTTAAGGCCATTGGAGCTGGTCTGTGTTAGAGGACAAGTGGAGTTGAGTTGATAGTAGACTTTTCCAATAGAAGTGATCTGACAGTTGAGTTGACTAGAATTCAGTTGAGTGCACTGAACAGTGTCAAGTGCAATTCAGTTGAGAGTTATGACTCAGCAGTTCAGTTGTAATTCAATTCGATGAATCAGTTGTATTTCATTCTAAGTGCATGCAACAGTGTTCAAGTGAAACTTGTGTGCTGTGCTAAGCATCTAAATAACAAAGTGTGTTCAGTAGCAACTGGTGTTTTCATTTATGTTAGAAACAAGTGAAAAGGTTATAGAATAATATTATTGCATTAGAAACAAATTAAATCTCCATCCTTGTTTGTTATGTAGGTATCAAATAAATTCAAGAGATGAAAGTTTGTATCTGGTTATTTTACATATTGACCCATAACAATAGGTTTATGAGGGGCTAAAGTAGCTTTTCTTTTTCAAGTTTTTTTATAGCTATATATTTTTGATGGCACTTAATTATCTGTCTGTAAATATAATAATTTGTTTAGGTTCTCTGGCTTATTTTTAACTTCAGACCACTTTGAATGCATTTTCCATTAATTTGCTGGCCTTAAATTAAGTTTTACAATTTAAACCAGTATTTTAATATAATTATCCTTTATATAAAATTAACTTAAAAGGAGATAAAATAGTACAGTGTTTTTGTATAATGAGCTTTTTCTTTAACATCTTTTTTGTTATAGAATGTAAAATATTAATTTAATGCATACTTATAAGAGTAAATGTTTGTTCCATTTACAGGAACAATGCCTGTTTCATCATCTTCATCATCAAAGTCAAAAGCCTTGATAGGAGTCATTGATGAAGGAACTGAAAATGTAAAGTTCTTGGTAAGTTTCATGAGTAAAACCACAAATCTATTAAAAATGTTTATTTGTTTTGCATTTAATCTAATCACCAAAATTTTTTTGAAGTATTGTACAGCACATTTTTGTGAAATCAATTAACCTGCATGGAAATTAATTATTCTTTCACACTGGCCGTGTGTAGGCTAAATTGTGGAAACGTAGAGTCAGACTGAAAAATTCAATGCCAAAGCTGGGATTTGAACCACGGATCTTCTGGTTTCCGTCCAGCCGCACTGCCATTGTGCTACTATGGCCAACGTGCCGATATGGCAGTGCGGCTGGACGGAAACCAGAAGATCCGTGGTTCAAATTCCGGCTATGGCATTGAGTTTTTCAGTCTGACTCTACGTTTCCACAATTTAGCCTACACACGGCCAGTGTGAAAGAATAATTAATTTCCATTAATTGACCTAATAGTGGTTAACTATAAAGCCCGGGCCTTAAAGTACTTACATGTAGTAAGTCGCCATTAAGGTAGTTGTCTCATGTGTTTATGAGAACTCCTAAGTGGTTTACCGGGAAAATATGAGTCAGTTGGAGAATTTAATGTCATATCGGCACGTTGGCCATAGTAGCACAATGGCAGTGCGGCTGGATGGAAACCAGAAGATCCGTGGTTCAAATCCCGGCTATGGCATTGAATTTTTCAGTCTGACTCTACGTTTCCACAATTAACCTGCATGTTTCTCTATTCTATGTATAGCATCCAAGCTCATTTTCTTTACCAAGATAAGAGAAATCCCTTGAACGATAATAATGACATTAATAATTATAATTTCTTTTATTATATTAGGTAATAGAGTTTATTTAATAATTTTTTGTTTTATCAAAACAGTATCTGTATCATTTTGTCAAAAACTTCTCTTACAAATGTTTTGAAAGAAGTGTTGAATCAATATGTATTGATTAAAACGCAAATGACATAGAAATATTTCTCTACTCGATCAAGAAGGAAATATGTTTAAATACATTATTTTGTATTTGAGTTTTTATAGACGGTTCTGCCTTGCAAGTCTTGTAATACACACAGAATATCAGAGTCTTATGCTAAAATTATTATGCATACTTATATATTTACATCTTCTTTTGACTTGTTCTCCTAACTCATTCTAAACATTTTCAATTAAGTTGAGGTCTAGTAATTGCAGTGGTATTTGTAGAAGATATGGAATGTGGTACAGAGACCCTAATTGAATACTTCCGCAGTGTGCTTGGCATCATTATCGTGCTGGAAATAAAAATGTCCCTGCAATCCTAATTTCTGAGCACTGTTTTCCAAAAGTTCTTTAAGTATGTATACATAAATAAGCATAGTTATTCATGGTATCTTCTATAAAAACAGGATCCCTGACATCTACATCTGCAGATGTTGGGCACTCCTACACCATTACACTACCTACACCATGGTTTACTGTACCCACAATATTCTTTGGATCCCATTCAGTGTGGTTTCCTCCAGTCTAAGATTCTACCATCACTGCAGTAAATATTAAGTTTACTTTCATCAGACCACAGAATATTATCCCAGAATTCTAAACTTTGGGACAGATATGTTTTGGCAAATTCCTTCCTCTTTTTCTGATTTACTTTACTCATGTAGGGCTTCTTCCTTGGCACCCTTACATTATAACCAGCACTTTTCAGCCAGCACTCTAGTGATTGTGCATGGATGAACTTCTTTACCAATTGATTCTTTCAGTTGGTCTGCAATTTCAGGTTCTGCAATTCTTGGAGTTTTGTTCACCATATTAATCACAGCTATGCTGTCCCTGCTATTCAGTTATGGATAAATTGGCAAGCATCTGTTGCTCCTTGTAGCATTGAACTACACTAAAATTGTTGAATGAATTCTGTTCACCATTCTTCATATCTCTTCGTGGCTTTGCCCTTCTGTGTGAAAATTTATTATAATTTTTTACTCCTCAACTCTGGTTTCCTATGCTTTGCAGTCCATGTTTGCTCTTGGTAGGAAGCAGTGGGGTAAACCAGAGATTTTGATAATCAATCTCTTCAACATATTCAGAGTAAAACAACTAAACGTCATAAGAATACAAAACATGCTGTTTACCAGGCACTTTCCTTGTGTATAGCACATTTATGAATACTGTCATTTAATGGGGCAAGGTACATAGTTGAGCTAAGAAACACTCACAGTGCTTTAATATAAAGAGATACTGTCACTGTGCAGTTTATGGCAAGAGAGCATGATCCAAATATGGCCACTATGCCACTATGGCTACATAGTGTAGCCATTCGGCCGCGCCGTGGCTCAGTGGTTAGACCGCTTGGCTCTCACCAAGGTGGCCCGGGTTTGATCCCAGGCGACCACAAAGTGAGATTTGTGGTGGACAACACGGCGCTGGGGCGGGTTTTCTCCGGTACCTCCAGTTTCCCCCGCCATCTCATTCCACCGGTGCTCCATCTTCATCTCATGTATCATCAGTGTCACCGCCTGCAGTGCCATATCTAGTAAAAGCGGGTGTTAAACACTACACATTTCATTTCATAGTGTAGCCATTTGCAGCGTTCACTCACAGTTTTCCAATACTTCTGTCTGCCTTGTATATCAAAAGTCTTGATTATTTATTATGTTCTTTGTTCTCTTAAGCTACTAACTGCACACTAGATGAAATCAGAAGTAAAAAAAATAGGGACATGTTCCTCGAGACATGTTCTGCTAATAGTTTGTAAGGGGAGAGATATGAGTGCTTAATGAGAATTCATTTTCCATCATGTATATTTAGTTAACTGTTGGGAACTGTTTGTTATTTAAATGTAATTTAATATTTCATTTTTTATTGATATTTTTATTTCCTAAAATACAAAAAATTAATATTTTATATTAAAAAGTGCTAAAAAGCTAGTGTTTTTCATGATACACAGGTATACCAAGCTGAAAGTACACAGGAAATAGTTTCACATGAAGTTCGTCTGACACAAATCTGCCCTCGAGAGGGATGGCTGGAACATGACCCTAAGGAGATTCTGGAACTTGTCAGGGAATGTATAACCAAGGCTATTGAGAAACTTCCAGCACATAATCTCAGTGTTAAAGATATTGTAGCAGTTGGAATATCTAATCAGCGTGAGACTACAATAGCTTGGGATATTACAACTGGAGAACCACTTTATAATGCTATTGGTAAGTCAGAGCTATTTGTATTAACACTTTCTATAAAAGAGCCCTTTTTCATCTGTAGTAATTTGGTTCTAACAAGAGAATTTATTTTGTTATAGTTTGGTCTGACATACGTGCCTCCTCTACTGTAGACAATATTTTGGCTAGAGTTCCGGACAACAGTAAGAATGCTTTAATGCATTTATGTGGTCTTCCTATCAGCCCATATTTCAGTGCTTTGAAAATGCGCTGGCTAATTGATAATGTCCCGGCAGTAAAAGCAGCTATACGAGAAAGACGATGTCGTTTTGGAACAGTAGACTCATGGCTTGTTTGGGTAAGCACAGATTTTTTTTTAGTCATTAATGCAAGACAATCAAGGTAGATCTAGAGGGGAGGGAGCAGGTGCCCTCTTTTATCATTACATAAAAAAGAGTTGAGACTGCAGCAATAAATCCCAAATAAAGTTAAAAAACCTGGGCACAATATTAGTAACAAACACATGAAAGCTCTGTAAATCCTTTTTAACTTATTAATAATTTATGAAATGAAGTTAGGTGGTATTTTACAGCCCCATGTTCATCAGAAAGATCTGAGTTTCTCAGTGACAAAACAATTATAAAAATCATTTGGTTTATGAAAGCACCCTGCATACCCAATGACATCGGGGTTTTATACTACATCATTAGGAAATATCTGCTTACATTCTAATGCTAGACAGTATTACGACAATGTACGACTAAGAGACTTTCACATAAATCAGTAGACTATTCAAATTGAACATAATAGTACTTGAATAAAACATCAGATCTAAAGTCTAATTTTGAGCCTATATGTGATAAGTGTTCAACTAACTTCATTGTCATAAATGTTGGTTTGGGTGAATCAGTTGGTTACGCTCTAACCTACAGATCCCAAGGATATGAGTTCAAACTCATTCCCTATTGATGGATTTAAGTGTGCTTTAAAGCAACAGCCTCATGTCAGATTTACTGACATTAAAAGAACTCCTATAAAGATGAAATTTTGACAAACCAGCAGTGCTGATATAATCTGGCAATTGACATCATTATTTACAAACAAAATATTTATTTATTTTAATTGTCACAAAAAAGATACAATGCTAATAAGACTTTTTTATGAAATTTAACCTTTGTAATTAATTTCATTAGTCTCAATTTAGCCTCTCTTGTTTTTCTTTGTTCTTATTCTATTAATAACTGAAGTCTATTTTCGTTTATCGATTATTAAGCTTTACATTGTGAAATATTATTTTCGGTCACTATAATTAATGGATTCATTTATTTTTGTTATAATTAACATGAATATTATTAAATGCACATTTCTTAAATATTCCGTTCAGTACAATTGTATTTTGCTTTCAACAGCTACAGCAGAAGAATATTTCAGTGCTCAGGTGGCTGAAGAGTTTGTCAAGAACAAGAATGTCTTAAGATTGATTAACTATTCTTGAACTATGTCCACACAGATATTAGTATTTATATTGAACTAATTCTTTCCATGAATAACCTTTATTTGAATGTCAAGTAAGTTTTTAAAATATAAGTAAACATACTATTATTGTTTACTTGTACATTGTTTAATTCATGACTATTTTAGTATATTTTCCCCTACTGCAATATTTTTTGTTTAACAAATATTAATAAAACTAAATGTAATATTATTTGTTTTATTCATTTTAGTATAATTTTTATCCACCTGAAAATCTAAATTTTTTAAGCTAAATGTTTAAAAATTTGCTGGTACACACCTCCTCCCTTATAGAAATTCTGGATCTGCCTTAATAACTACATAAGGTGAATGTTTTCAACCTGTTGCATCCTAGTGCAATATATTACAGAACTATGAAGACAGAATGTACTATATACAAATATAATAATTTATAACTTAAAACTTCACTTATCTTATAAGAAATGATGAAACTTTTCTTATAGATTGAACAGGATTGCGATTTCGTGAAAATTCTTTCATGTCGTCAGCTAGAATCACAGAATCAGAATGGTGTGAGATTATGTTTCACTGGCTTTCATAATAGTTCTAATAGCAATCTATGCTTTTCCTCTGGACAACTCTCAATTTTTTTATCTTTTGCTTTTATAGTGATCCACATTTCACTCTTGTATATCAAAAGTTATATTCATTAAATAGTTTGTTTCCAGATTATTAAGATTTTTGTCAATCATGTTAAACATTGTTATTAAAATTAGGCAAATGAGTCAACCTTGTATACACTTTTCTCCACTTACAAGTTTTTTATGAAGACTTGTTTCTGGGAACTTCTTCCCTAACCTCAGTTCTGTGGTCAACTGATGGTGCAACTGGTGTCTGCCTCCAGCTTGCTGTTATGCTGCCATCGGATAATCTGGGAAGTTTGATGACGTCATCCATGACAGGAATTTCTAAATTAATCAGAAGGTTCTGTTTTTTAGTAATGAATGTTTTCCTAAATCTGCAGTTCTAGAGGTTTCTTTGCCTGTGTGATCAGTTCTGTTTCTTGCTTTATGTTGTGATTCTCAGACCAAATGATGTGCTAAGGCAGACTTGTCCATGTGTTTGAATTTAATATTACTGAAGTGTTCTTTCATTCTTGTTTCTATATTTCTTTTTGTCTTCCCAATGTATATCTTGTCGCAATCCTGACAGCTCATTTGGTAAATGCCTGATAATTGAATTTTTGGTGTGCTACTTTTAAGAGGATGGTTTAGTAAGTTGCGGATGTTGTGTTTGTTCTGAGGGACTAATTCTGTGTTGAAGTTCATAAATATTTTTTTTTTTCAAATTTCTTGAAGTATTTTGGAAGAAAGATAAATTAACCATATCTGATATTTTGGTTTTCTAGCTTTTTCAACGTAGTAATTTTTTCTAAGTTTCCTTAAGTTATTCTATATAATCTTAAACATTCTAATATAACTTAAAGGTGAACCATTCTGAACATAAGTAACAATATTATTTTTCACAGTTTGCTGCCTTATATTATATTCAGACCTCATTAACTGGTTAGAGATGTAAATGTTCTCAAAAAGCTCAAAGGTTAGCAAGTTGACTTTCACTCAGTTAGGTGTAAACCTCAGGCAATATTCTTTGATATGCTTATACAACAGTGCATTGACTTTCAGTATTTTATTGATCAGCATTTTAATATAAGAACTATAAAATTTAGATGATTTGTTCATGGATTTCAATGCTGGAGAATTTGTACTTATGTAATTATTTAATTATTTATGTCTCTAAAAGTAATAAGCTCATGAATTTTACTTTTTTAGAATCTTACAGGTGGCAAGGATGGAGGACTGCATATTACAGATGTCACAAATGCATCAAGGACGATGTTAATGAATATTGAATCGTTAAAATGGGATTCAGTATTATGCAGGTAAATCTGATTTCAGAAAATAAATATTTTAATATCCAAAAATAAAGTTTCCCAAATGTTATGGAAAAACTTATACTAAACAATTAAATGCACATGCATGTATTATTAATAATCCCTTACATACAATATGCATATGCGTGATTCTCACTTTCATTACAGAAAGCAACCATAGACTCCCTTGCACATTTTATAAATGCGTAATAAACACTTCAGTTTGTGGCAACATATGTTGTAAACCTAAACACTATTAGATATAAGATTAAACTCAATTCTGGTTCATTAAATGTAAATAATTAAACTTAGTTCTTAATTTGCAGGTATTTTAACATCCCAATGTATACACTTCCTGAAATTCATAGTTCATCAGAAATATATGGGTATATATCAGAGGATCCTCTCTTCAGGATACCAATATCAGGGGTAAGCTGCTTGTATTGTCTTTCTCCCATAAATTTGAAAATATTTGAAAAAAAAAATGAAAAAAACATTTTGATGTGCTACACTCATATGACATTTCCTTTACATTCTTTTGAAAACAGTTCACTTATATTGTCTTTGAAATGCCATACTGATTGCATGACATCACAAGAAGCGAAGCACAAATCTAAGCATTTAAATGAATAAACATAGAATATCTTGTAAATGGTTAATACCACAAAAATTTGTGTTGGACAAAATTGTATGTTTTAACAAGATGAACTATTATATACAAGGATTGTGTATATTCCTCATTGTTTATCAGTTAGGTCTACAAAAGTATGCAGAGTTAATCCAAAATGAAAACTTCACAGATGTTTACAGAAAAAACTATAAGACATAACAAATATTATGAAAAAAATTGTATGTTGATTGATTTCCCATAATTTAATTATTTGTTCCAGTGTGAAAGTTCCAACGATTTTAAATTCAGGATATGCAACACAGATAATTATATTTGTGTAGTATTTGTTGCTTCACTGTTAATAGCTTTATTTTTTAAGTTCTCCAAAGTTAAGTCATATTGGACTAGAGTGATATGATGATCAAATGAGCCCAGGTTCCATAGAGCTTACAGTTACTTTTATCTTTTAGGATAAGAGAAAACCCTGGAAAAAAAAATCCTTATCCAGATAACACACACTGATCAAGATTCAAACTTAGGACCTCTTGAATGTGAGGTAGATATGCTACCACCTATGCTACAGAGGGGGGTTATTTGATATTTTAATAAAAACTGTCAGACCACTCTACCTAGAGATGTATATGACTTAAAGCACAAATAAACAAGCACTGTTTCTTTAAATCTGGTATCGTTAAGGGAGAAGCTGCCTCTAACAATGGTGATGCTGCCGGTAGTGATGAAGTTGTGTCTATAAATGAGCTCTACAGAAGGGTGCAAATTTTGATACCTTTGTGAATTTTGATGACATTCTTGCAGTGGTGGGGAATGACAAGATGAGATTATAGTTTTGGTGTGGCAAAGACGTGGTGGTGACCAAGAAAGCGAACCAGCTTCAAATGATATGGACAATAATGGGAATAACGACTTAAATCTTGAAATATCTAAAGTGAATGAAGTGTTAAGTGCAGTTATACTAGTGTGAAAAGTTGTAGTGGAAAAGCTCTAAGATTGCAAAATGAGTAGTGTGTACCTAATGCAAGAAATGTCACAAAAGCCTAATTAGCTGATATCTTTAAAGCAGTACCAAGTTCAAAATAGTGTTTCCACCATATATAATTTCGTTGTTTGCAGCATTTTTCACATATAAGACCACTGTATGGCTCCCCCCCCCCCCCCAAAAAAAAATATGATGCATTACTAAAATCTAATTTCTAAGTAATTTGTAGTTACAAGTAATCTTCCCTCTTCCCATAAATATTTGCAGAAATCAGGTTCAACTGAATTTTATTAATTTGTCTATCTATTTTTAATAATGCAAGTAATGAGTGTAGCATGACAAATTATTTTGTGTCACACATTATGCATAATAATTGTAGTTCTTAGTTTATCAGCATTAATGTGATATAGTTTTACAGCATCAGAACATTACCTTCTGTATATTGAACAACTGTTAATTGCATTGCTAATTACTTGTTTTTACACACAAATCATGTAAGATATGATTTGAAAGGCGGAATCAGACTGAAAAAGTCTCGTCTTGGCATTGGATTTTTCAGTCTGATTATACCTTTCTAATTGAAATGTTGTTCATATAGAGACAAGAAGATTAATTGTGATTTATTGTGATTTCAGATTTTAGGAAACCAACAAGCAGCTCTTGTAGGGGAAAGATGCTTTTCTGAAGGACAAGCTAAAAGCACATACCGTAAAGGCTGCTTTCTGGTGTATAATACTGGTTTATCGGTAGGTAATGCTAGTACTTGGTATATCTTGATACAAGGTCTGTGACAGTTTTGTGGTATGTAATAAATTATTCAGAAAGCTTAAATCAGATAACCTAAATATGAAAACAGTACCTGTTTTTATCTTTCATACATATAATGCAAATTCCATATTTAATTTAATTATATAACATAATATAAATATAATTATATTATATATAGGTTATATGATACAGGGTTCTTGAATTAAAACCTTATGGAGCACATGGCTTTTCGTCTCTCCTGCGACCTTGCGGGATTTCCCCAATACCAACTGCTGTTGTGCGTGAGGGCTAGCGGTATGCATTCCACTCAGCCACCAACATGAACAGGCGCTTGACTCTATAGCAATGCACTGTCGCGTGTAAAAGATATTATAAATGGGAATCACCAAGCCGTATTCCCACAGAGTATATTCAGATGTTCCCTGGTGAAGTGTCACAAGATTGTAAAGAAATTTGAAGCCACTTATTCTGTGGCAAACAAAAACCCAAAAGTGTAAATGTAGTGTTAACAGAGGAAAACTTAGATGACATAGGTGCATGTTTTGAATGTACACAAACCTAAGCCATTGCAAAATTATCACAACGGGTGGAATCTTCTACACATAGAGCAATTAAATTAGTAGAACTAAAACCGTTTAAGTGTACAAATGTACAAACAAGATGACCCAGTATCACGAATACATAGTTCAGAACACAGTGTGTGGAAATAAACCATAGAAATGGCTTGGTTATGATAAAGTTAGATCACATTTTCAAACAGTTAAACAAGGAGTGCCACAGGGTTCTAAACTAGGACCATTTCTATTTTTAGCCTATGTGAATGATATTTTTTAAATAATACAAAGAAATGGAGGTTTGGGAATTGGATATGCAGATGGCATGACAATTATAATTAGAGGCAAGTCAGCAATGGAGGAGGAAAAGAAAGCAAGGAAATTAATTACAATAATAAAACAGCACAATTTAAACCTAATTATGATTCTAAACACACACAAAACAGCATGGATAAATTTTGAATTAGGAAATTATTGTAAAAATGATATAAACATTGCAATAGATGGTGAAACAATACCGGAAGTTCAGCACACTAAAATTTTAGGCATAATAATAGACAATTAAATTGGAAGCCATATATATATCTCATATAACCAAAAAGTTAAGTAAAAGTATATTTATAATGAGGCAAGTAGGGAAATATATGGATTATGAAACTTTAAAACAAGTATATTATGCATTTATATATTCACACATAAAATATGGGATAACTTTATGGGGAAACATCACAGCAACAGGAGTAAAAAAAGTATTCAAACTTTAAGAAATAATTATGACTATTTTAGATCAGTATATAGGGGAACACTAAAGAACCGCTGTAGTAAAAGCATTGGGTAAAGAACTACATAATAAGTTACCAGAAGAAATAAAAATAATTAATAAAATAGAATATAAACTGAAGGGAATAAAAAAATTCTTAATAACAAATGCATTTTATAATTTGGGGTCATGCATATGTGATCTGGAAGTTTGTTGGAAGAAACCATTGTTGAACGTAAACTCTTTCTATGCACAATTTGATTATTAGAATACATAATACTATCTGTGTCTTATATACTATATAAGACTATATAATACTATAAGTATACCTCTTTGTTTCAGCGGGTCCATTCCACTCATGGCTTAGAGACTACAGTAGCTTATAAAATGGGAAAATCAGCACCAACAGTATATGCTTTGGAAGGGTCTGTAGCAGTAGCTGGAAGTGCAATTGGCTGGCTTAAAAATAATATGAAGCTTCTGAATGATGTCCAGGATTGTGAGAAAGCAGCAGCAGAAGTAGAATCTACAGGAGATGTTTACTTTGTCCCAGCATTTTCTGGACTTTATGCTCCATACTGGAGGAAAGATGCTAGAGGGTAAGCACATATGTTTTATTACAATAGAAACATTTCAAACTGTCAGAGACAAGGAACTATGGTTGACTATGCACACATGAAGCCTGCTGAAAAAGTGAAATTAAATTTTCAAAAGACTGCTGCAACCATAGCTTGTTGTTCTGCTTACTAATGCTGTACAGAAAAGGTTTTAGAAGTAAAATTAAATTTGTAAGAAAGCTGTACATTTGCTGTCTTCTTTCATAAGCCATATGTAGGCAGTAATTTAGGAAGTTGAATCATACTTAAAATTTCAGTGCCATGTGTAGAATGTGAGTCCAGGTCTTTGACTTATTCTTCCATTTCTCTTGCTACTTGAGTTAACATGTAATAAATAGCTTTAATTTGAGATATGCCATTTATTTAACATTTTACTATTAAAATACTTTATGATTTTAATTTTTAAAGTGATTAACTTTTTAAAATATAACTAATGCAAAGTTACAAATAAAATTAAAACAAAGATGCTTTGATGCATATTACCATATTACATCTTATCACCTGATTAAAGTAATTTTGTATAGGTGAACTATTTATAAGAATTTTACTTAGAAACAATGCCATAATTATTGTGTATTATTGACTAATTAAATTATACATTTTAACATCAATTCAGGTCAGCACTGTTTCTTTTATTATTTCAGTATACCTACTGTATCTTTTTTTAAAAGAATTACAGTACTATTCTGAATTTTGAAATCACTTTCTTTATTTTATATAATCTCTTAGCATGAGTATCTTGAAAAACAAATTGTTTGTAATTGTAATTACTGCAAGGGCATGGTCATGGTGACTGAAGAGCTTTTAATGGGAAATCCCAGCTGTTTTGGGAACCACTTAGCAGAGAAAGATCCTGGTTTTGGTGTGCAAATTAGAGAAAAATGTAGGTTTCATTAATGTGTTTGCTGTTTTTAGGATAGGCAGCTTTCAATTAAAAGGGCTTATGTAGGTAGATTTATTCAGCTAGTTAAAATTGTAGATTAATATATACTAAGGATGGGTCAATATCAAGTTTTCTTGATACTCTATACCACAGGTGTCGAGTGTCACTGAGGGTGACTCCCCTTCTTAAACTTTTCACTTAGCTTCGCGGAGGTGCATGGGAACAGCTGACTGACATTGGCTATTGCGGTAGGTCTACACCCTTTTGTGTTTTAAAACAAATGCAAGTAAGCAGCGGACCATCAACATGTCCCGTTACAGAGCCTGACATCAAATTAATAGCCAGGAAGAATGAGAACTCCTCTTAAATTATGAACTAATAATTATTAACATATAGCTATAAAAGTATAATTCATAATGGTATTCAATACACATTATGCACATAAAAATATGAACAAATAGTTTAACAACCCACCACTGAATCTTGCGTACGCTCTTCCTCACCCATCTATTACGTCACCTGCAAAGGTTAACTAGGAGGGGGAAAAGGTAACCATACTGTTTCCCCTCAATGACACCACTGCTCTATACCGATACATAATATCTTCTGTGATACCCGATACTTTGATACTCGATACCATCATGTCTACTTCTAGTTTCAATACAAAATAGAATGTTGGTTGAACTGTGTAATGCCAATTAACCGCTTCGCCGATGGCCATTTAAACCCTTCAGGGGCCGGAAACAGATACCCAATAAACAGAACAAGACATTTAAATTGTTAAATGCTGTAAAAATGCATCATAAATACAATTCCGTATCTTCTGTATTTATTAAGTTATTTAAACGAAACAAAAACTGGTTTAAAACTCATTAAAGGCAGTATAAATCTACATAACAATAAAGTAGAGACTACATTAATAAATCGTTGAAATTTCACTACTTTGTTTCACTGTAGGAAAAGCCATTCTTTGTGTCGAACGCGCCTAATGTTTGAATCATTTTGTTTTGTGTGTATACAAACCAATGTATGTATGTATGTATAGCTATGCAAGCAACTTCTCCGGTTTAAGTTTAGTTTATTTATGCTATACCAAGCGATAATTATACGAGTATATGTTGCGTCACACACACACACACACACATGCTGGAAAGAAAACTCTCTGTCAGCATCTGTTATTACAGTGTTTCTCAACCAAGGTTTCTGGTAGCCTTATGCAGCTGTTTTCGCTCAGTAGTTTAGCTATTTATACTCTCTCTGTTTTCAGAGTGATTTCTTATGGCTATCAAAGGCTAAATGAATGGCACATTTGAAATTGTTAAATTTCAATGTTAACCATGGCTTATCCCCGTTATGTAGCAAATAAATTAGCTTGGGTATGCTGTGTACAGGCTTTTGATACTACTGTAGAAAATCTGGAAGATTTGTTGTGCGATTATGAAGGAGATGTTTGGAATATAGGTAGCAGTGACGTGTACTGGTCTACAGATGGCATGTTAGCTACTCCATTGTTTGGGGAAATGGCAGGTCAAATGTGGGTGATGCGGATCAGCTATTACTAGCTATCACTCTTTACGGAAAACAGTTAAATGGTAAAGTATTTTTATACCACTGGATGTAACCATGCACAATTGTTTGGTAATTTTCAGAGCTGTAAATTCATGAACTTGCGCGTATAAAGAGCTCGTAACCTAATTGAGTACTATAATACTAAGTGGCCTCATTATACTGGGGGGTAAGAATCAGCCCTCATAGTTGAGAGAAAACACTTTCCTCAAAGGATACTACCCACAACCAAAAAAGTTGTAACCATTTCGAAAACGTGTAGTGTGTTGCGAAAAAGAAGTTTGCAAGGAAACCAATATTATTTGGTGTGAATCTGCAGATGTGCCCTTGTGTGTTTATCCAGGTTTGGAGGTGTACAATTCAAAAAGAAACCTTTAAGGGTACGCTTACATCCCTTATAGAACTAATTTAAATTTATTGTAAAATAGGAAGATTAAAATAATTGGCGTTAAATGAGCATTAAATGCATGTATGCGCAGGACGTCTATACACGTCCATATCGGTTTGGGGCATTTTAACTTGGACGTCATATGATGTCCATATCGGTGAAAGGGTTAAATTAATCATGTGCACATATTTAATGAGCAAAATTTACAAGCAAAATGAGTTTTTGAAACAGTCAACAAATATCAGTCTTTGTTCAAAAATACTAGTATTCTCACTGTTTCAGGGTCAAGTGTACTTCTTTTTCTGTCACATACGAGTCCTGTTGTACTAAATAGTCTTTCAGAGAAAACTGTTGCAGGTGGAATACACAAATATTTAGCGGATATATTTTTTAAATTTATTTTCCAGTAATTCAGTGCATTAGAAAGATGAGGTGAAAAGTCGTCATTGAGATATGCAGTGATTTCTTCTTGGAACTGTTAACTGGCATGGAACGTTATACACAATTATTTTCTTGCATAATGTTACTATACAAGTACCACATTCCTGGAAATTTCTTGGGCTTTGTAGTGTTCTACTTATGGCAGTAATAATTTGTGATTTTAAAATAAAATAGAAATTGCAGAATCACCACCCAAGTATAGAAAAAGTACCTAGAATTTTCTTAAGTATCATCTGATGTCAATACCATGCAACTATCGTGAATATCAAGGTATCACAAGTATCGAAGACCCATCCCTAATATATACAGTTTATTCTGTCACAAAACTTGTTCATTAGCTAATAAATATCTTAATATTTGCAGGATTATATGCGGCCTGACCCAATTTACAACAAAGAATCATATAATACGGGCTGCCATTGAAGCTGTATGTTTTCAGACTCGTGATATTCTAGAAGCTATGGCTAAAGATTGTGGTGTTCATTTGAAGCAACTTCAAGTTGATGGCAAGATGACAGGAAACAAATTGTTGATGCAGCTACAAGCAGACCTGTGTGGGATACCTGTTGGTAAGTTTCTGAACAGCAAAAGGTTTATATTTGTACAAGATATGTACAATGATATGTAATGATCAAAAACCAAGCAAATGTTTCTATATATTGTGCTGAAAGTCTTGAACAACTCTGATGAAGTACAAGGTTCAGCAGAGACAATTTGATAATTTGAAGTTGGCTGCATTTGTTTGACATAGCACACTATTGTTACACAAAATAATTGATGAATTAATTATGGCCATTTAGTAATGAAGAACATGGATCAAATGAATAGCAGGCATTTTTCTAGAAGCATATCTTTAAGAATAATAACTCAGCTACACAAACACATGTTCTTAGGTGCCATGATGGAAACAAATAGTTTTCTGAAACATGTCAGATGAGTAAACAAAGAGATGTTAATGTAACTAATTCTGACTTACCTTAAGTAAATTAAAAAATATATCATTGTTTCTAGCTTCTTTTGTTATATTAACTTTATTTTTAATTGATAAATTACATTATTTTCAAACATTTTCTGTACTTTCGTAATAAAGCGAAAAATTTGAGTATGAAGTGACTTTTCGAAAATAAATTACAAATGAGAAACTACTCCACTCATCCCTGTTGCCATACAAATGCTTCTTGTACACTTTTCTGTAATATTCAAATATTTTGCCAATTTGGAAGCGCCAAATTTTTCCAAGCCTAAAATGATTTTCTACTTTCTATACCCATCACCTACTGCACAGGAAGCATTGTATTTAGCCTAAAATTTGTTATCAGTATTTCACTAGAAATACATATTATGAGCTTGGTGAATCCCAATACAAATATTTAGAATTTCACCCTTATATTAACTCGTGTGCATGTTAACTTATATTAACTTCTGATCATATAAAGGAAGATACTTAGTTAAGTTTCTTTGTTTGCTTGCTAAAATGTCCTTTTTTACTACGCCAAAATGCTATCAATTTTTATTAAAATAACAAATGTCTCAGATGCTGAATTGTGTTCATTATCATGACCATGAACTCTTATTTATATTTGTTTAACTAAAAGCTGTATTAAGAAAATATTGAATAATTTAAGGTAAAATAAGACCTGAAGCTTTCCTGGTGATGAATATGCTCAAGTTCTTCTCGGGAAGCAAGCCAGGGGAAAAGACGATTAGAAATCAATGTTTCGGGAGCATACATCTCTCCCATCATCAGGTTTAATTTTCTGGTAGGTATCCTTCCCTTAAAGGAATGTGAAATAAGATCTGAAGCTTTCCTGGCGACGAATACGCTCAATAAATATGTAAAACATGAAGCTATTAACAGTGAAGCAAACAAATATATACAAATATAATAATTATAACTTAAAAGCTTCACTTATCTGATAAGAAATGATGACCGTTTTCTTATAAATTGACTAGGATCGCGATTTTGTGAATATCTCATTCACCTCATCAGCCTGAACCATCAACAGTCTTGTTAATGTTACCGTCTCAATCTCCTGATGATGAGAGAGATGTATGCTCCCAAAACGTTGATTTCTAATCGTCTTTTCACCTGGCTTGCTTCCCAAGAGGAACTTGACCAAATTTATCGGGTTGTCTCATAAATTTGTTTGATTCTTGTTACGTGTTTACGACTAAGAACTCCTGAGAACACTGCATGCCCCCATTACTTTTACGTCAAAGAATTTGCCTAACAATATGGGGTTTGTTTACAAACACAATAACTGAAAAGAATGCAATGAACACAAACCACAGCGACCTCACGGCCAAAGGTAAATAGGTCAACTTATGTAAGAATTGGTAACCAAACTTCAGTACGAGTTTGTGGATGCAACAGTGCTAAAGAAACTTGGTTACATAAATCTTCGGGATGTATGGGTTCTGCACAAACTGAGTGAGCAAAATTTAGTTCAGCGCGTTTCCATCTGTGAGGCATTGATAAGACGCACTGAAACTGCCCCTTTTCTGAAACAGCTGGTTGCAGGAGACGAAAAGTGGATTGTGTACAACAACATTTGAAAGAGAAAGTCATGGCATAAGAAAGGGGAACCAGGGCTTCATCCTGAGAAGATTATGCTGTGCATTTGGTGGGACTGGAAAGGAATTATTTATTACGAATTTCTTCCTCCTAGGGAGACCATCAATTCAGAGAAATACTGTTGTCAGTTGGATCGTCTGACCCTAGGAGAGAAAAGGCCAGAATTAGCATTTAATGGTGGAGTCGTCTTTCATCGAGACAATGACAAACCACACACTTCTATGGTAACTCGTCAGAAATTACGGGATTTTGACTGGGATGTGTTACCTCACCTGCCTTATTCTCCAGACATTGCCCCATCCGACTATCATTTATTCCGATCCCTGCAAAACTTCCTTATTGGCAAACGCCTTACTTCCTTGGAGGATTGCAGACTCGCCGTAGAAGAGTTTGTCAACCAGAAAACTGCAAGATTTTGGAAAAATGGAATTGATAAGCTTCCTGAGAAATGGAGATATGTTATTGATAATAATGGTGCATACTGCACAAAATAAAGTGTGTTTTGAAAAGTTCATTGCCTTGTTTACTTTCGATGACCTTGCGTATGTAAACAGATTACCCTAGATAATTAGGCAACTTAGTTGCCGTAGTTGTGATGTGGGCATACAGTGCAGGCGTTCTTTGTCATAAACACGTAACAAGAATCGAACGAATTTATGAAACAAACCAATATTTATTTAGTACAAAATTGAATCGAGAATATATTGACACATTGCTTCACTCACACTGTTTATTCACAGGACATGTTTCAAGAGCTCTTGCTCCTATCCTCAGCTGATACTCGACTAGTGCAAGTTGTAGTGGTTTCTTCTTTCTCCGTATTGTCAATAGATGGCGTGATGTCGAGTATCAGCTGAGGATAGGAGCAAGAGCTCTTGAAACATGTCCTGTAAATAAACAGTGTGAGTGAAGCAATGTGTCAATATATTCTCGATTCAATTTTGTACTAGTTTGTGCTTCACTGTCCCTACGCTTCTTTCAAGTTTATCAATATTTATTTATTTACTTTTTTTTTTTAATTTACGTCTCCAATGTTAAGTCATATAGGGCGGTGAATAACAGGGTGAAATGATGTTCAAATGAGTCCAGAGTCCATAGAGCTTAGAGTTACCCGACATTCGTCTTTCAGCACAAGGGGAAACCCCGGAAAAAACCTTATCCATGTAACTCACTCAGACCAAGTTTCGAACTCGGGACCTCTTGAGCGTGAGGTAGACATGCTACCATCTACGCTACCAAGGTGGGCAAAAATTTAAGGTAGTTTTCAATCTCATCAACAAAGAGTGCTTCATATATACATAAATGTCTTTTTGCTACTTTTTGTAGAGAGGCAAAATCTAGACTGTCTATCCTAAAATCTCACATTTGATAGATCTGAGAAATTAGAAACTTGGCATAATTACAATAGCTAATTCTTTAGTGATGTCTTGTCATGTTGGTACAATTTATGAAGACACTCTTCATCTCTTTTCCAAAGTTAAGTTATTGACTTTCATTTGTCAGTTTTCTTCTTTAACCCTTTCTTTAATCAAAAACAACAAGTATAAGTTATTCTACTGTGATGTATCATATGGCCTATTTATTAAAAAAATGTGTGCATGTCCTTTGGTGGGGATTAATTATGATGTAAAAATTGATTGGTTGGTATAAAATGCTTTAAATTACAACTTTCAGAAAGAGCATCTAAACATTGTGAAATGCAAGCACTTGGGGCAGCAATGGCAGCTGGTCAGGCAGAGGGAATCGATGTTTGGGACTTGCAGAAAGAACCTGAACCTTCTATCACCCACGAAGCCTTCAATCCTACAACTACTGCAGCAGGTAAATTTATAATATTTACATAAAGGAAGATATGCATAGCATTCAATTTCACATTGGTTTATACTGTGCAGAAATAAAGTAGCAATAGTTAGAATCAACATGAAAAATGCAATGCCATGGCCGGGATTTGAACCACGGACCTCCTGGTTTCCATCCAGTCGCTCTTAACCTTTGAGCTATCATGGCCAACATGCCATCCTGACATTAAATTCTCCATTTGACTCATATATTTCCCCGGTAGACCACTAGGGGCTCTTGCATCCGAGATACACCATTTGTGGCGACTTACTATCGTAAGTACTTGAGTCCCAAGCTTCATCATTTTACTCTTATTATTTTAGTTAATTGATGGAATTTAATAATTTCTCCACACTAGCCATATATAGGGTTAAGAGCGACTGGACGGAAACCAGGAGGTTCAAATCCCGGCCATGACATTGAATTTTTCATGTTGATTCTATCCATCAAAAACCTTAGTGTGGAGAAATGATTAAATTCCATCAATTAACTAAAACAAAGTAGCAAATTTGAAATTTAGTGATATGCATGTTTAGGCAAATAATACCAAAAACTGCATGTTTTTAATAAGCTGTTTACATTAACTACAGTTTTAGAGATTTCAAACAAAATTGAAATGTATGAGTAGGTTTTATTCCAATTCGTACATAAAATTTCAGTTCTATAGCCTATAGCTGCATCTGTCTTAAAAATCATAAGATTTAGGAGGCATCATGTGCAAACCATTGTGAATATTGTAATGATGTCAACCAAATATTAAATGTTTGCATCAAATGTCCCTCAAAGCCTTATAGCCATGGATCTGGTGGTTTCCGTCCAGTTGCTCTAACCCATTGAGCTACCATGATCACCTTGCCGTTGACTTGGTAGCTCAATGGATCAGAGTAACTGGATGGACCAGGTTCAAATCCTGGCCATGGCATTTAATTTTTCATGTTGACTCTATCTATCAAAGACCTTAGGCTATATACGGCTAGTATGAAGAAGTGATTAATTTCCATCAATTAACTAAAATAATAAGAGTTAAATGATGAAGCCTGGGACTCAAGTACTTACGATAGTAAGTCACTACAAACGGTGTATCTTGAATGCGAGAACCCCTAGTGGTCTACCGGGGAAATATATGAGTTAAATGGAGAACTTAATTTGTGACGGCAAGTTGACCATGGTAACTCAGTGGGTTAGATCGACTGGACGGAAACCAAGAGATCCATGGTTCATATTCTGGCCATGGCATTGAATTTTTCATGTTGACTCTATCTATGGTATCTTCATTTTAAAATGGGTACTTATTGAACCACCCTTTTATATGAATTTAAATGTTAAGAAGGAAAGGTGAAGGTAGTTTTTCTGTGTATCGCACTTGCACTAATGTCTGCAAAACTGCTTATAATATCTACATTCATTGGGGAATATCAGACAATGCCACATAAAAGAGGCTTGGTGATTTCTAAGGTGCAATTATGTCCCTCATAATCTTGAAAAGGCGACTGCTGCTGTACAATCAGTAAATACGATGTACAGAAAGACATCTAGTAAGTTTAACATTCCATGTTCAACATTAGATAGTAAAGTTGATAATATTAACCCTGAAATAACTGGAAGGCCTTCTGTCTTAATCACCACTTAAGAGAACACACTTGCCCACAGTATTCCAAGAACTGTGTTTGGGTTTTCCTTTAGGGGTTTTCCTTTTGCATTAGTTGGTTGATTGTTGGTCGACATTAGCTGAGGATGTTAGGAAGGTCCTAATGAAACGCGTTCTAAGTAAATGCTAGCAAATGCATATGGAGCATTGAGTACTAGTTCAGCTCAAAATTATATGAATCTTTTGCTTCATTGTATCATAGGATTATTTTCAATTTCTAACGTGAATTTTATAGCTTTAATATGTGTTTTATATGAGACTAAACTGAAGTTATTGAAGTGGGATTTGAGAATTGCAGCACCTACCAAGGGAAGCACTGATGGAAAAGTTTGGGAATCACTGTCTCAAGGCTATAGTAATTTTACTTTATTTTTTTAAAATAATACATATATATATATTTTTTTTTGTTTTACAGAGAGGGATGCACGTTACACCAAATGGAAAATGGCAGTCAAGAGAAGTCTGGGTTGGGCTACTACCAAAAAATCTTTGGCCATGACAGGTAAATCAAGCAGTAGTATAATTAGTGATTCAGAGTTTCAGTGCTTGCAAGTGAAAAGTTCATGATGATACAGAAGTTCATCGTTATGAACATACTATATTGCTTGAAAAAGTGTACTATTGATATTGTCACTGGATTTTTAACTTCTTTGTATGTGTGCAATGTAGGAAGTAGTTTTGAGGCTGTAAGAAGGTAAAGTACAAAGTAATATCAAAAGATATTACTCTTTAAACTATTTACTCATTCTAGACTGAGATATAACTATGCAAAGAGCATAATGTTTTAGGACTTGAAAATGCAGAGGGCAGATTTGCTTAAGTTTGAATGTATAGCTTTGTTCTGTATGATACATGTTCTCCCTTAAGACTAGAAAGACTGGAGCTTCTTAAAAAATATGCCAGGCTATAAGTAATTTTAACTGTATAAAATACATGTTGGATCTGAAGACTTAAAAGAAGGGAAGTTGTTCAGATAGTATGTAAAATATGCAAGCTGATGAAGATATTGGGGTAAACCCTCCTGAAAATCCACGTGTTTTTTTATGGGACCTATTATCTCGTTATAATGGTGAAATTTTAAATGAATTTTCAATTGTGACTCTTCAAAAATAATGCATAATCATAAAATATTAAATTTTCAGATCTAAAATCCTCTAGCTCAGAAATAACATAATATGTATTCTGGTAACAGATATAATATGGGATACTCTTTGTTAGAGCCTCTATCATCATACATTGCTTTATATTTTAGGATTTTGAGAAACATCTTCAGATTCATTATACATTTATAATGATATAATGCCAATATTTACTTATAAAGATTCTCATGTGTTACATTCACATGAAGTTCTCTACCTATCCCTTTACAAACTGTACTTACAAAAGCATGTCTTTTGTCTAGATAAAATATTCAGTTGTGATATTACATATTTTGTTAATAGATGCAAGGAATACAGGAGGCTAAAATAGTAGTCAGATTTTTAAAATGCAAATGATGACTTTGAAATTCCATTCTTTACAAGACCTCAAAAAGCAAACCAATGATGATTTAGCCCATCAGAAATATTTAAATTAATAACGGCAGATATATCAGAAATTGTTAATGCTAAGAAATTGAGCATAAATTGTATGTTTTAATGAGCTCTTGTCTATCTCTAATGACCTATCTATTATACAAAGGTATACAACATTCATTTAGAATAAAGAGAACTTAACACACTACTGGTAGAACACCCAAAATATACTCTGTATGCGTGTGCGTGTGTGTGTGTGTGTGTGTGCGCGCGCCTGCAGGTGTGCTTGAAGTGTAATGTCTATGGTTAAGTCATATAGGATGATGAAAGAATGTAGTTGAAATGATGCTCAAATGTCAGGTTCCCTAGAGGTTAGAGTTGCCTGAGATATGTATTATCAGGATAAAGGGACACCCCGGCAAAAACCTTATCTAATCTCTGTTTCATATAACCTTGCCCCGCTGACATGTATCACTCCGCATGCAATTACCTTCCCCCTCACCCTAATTGGCTAATGCTTTCGTGCCATAGACTGTAGGTGGTGCCTTCCTGTCACATTTAAACCTGCAGTAAACGTCATAATAATTTGAGTTTGATTTATGAGTCACTATGTTTACACTCAAACTTCAATTACTTGTTGTTGTAAGTAAGTGAAGTTTGAGTGTAAACATAGTGACTCATAAATCAAACTCAAATATGAAGAATACTTCACTGTTAATAATGCTTCTGCTTTTAATATTTATGTCATAATAATTGCCAGAAAGATAGATAAAATCATACAAATAAGGATATGAAGGCATTCAAAAATACAAGTTTATAATGAAACTGAGCAATTTGAAACTGAATGAATGAGCAATGTAACTCAAACAAGTTTATAATGAAAGGCCGGGATTTTTTAGACCAGCACACATACCTTGCAAAAATGCTTGTCGTTCACTCTTAAAAGTCGTGTCACGCCATACTTTACTTTTGTGTGTTCTTCATTCACCCAAGTCTCGTCTAGGTAGTGTAATTTGCGACTTGTATCCTGGTACAGTCTGATTGTCCTTAAAGAATTTCTTTGCCACACAGCAATATCGCCTCTGTCTCTTGGCACATTTTTCTTGCCTCTTTTTTCATTCACAAACCCCAGCTGTATAAGCAATCTCTACAGACTAGATCTGCTGCAATTTGGTAAATCTGCATCCTCATCTACAGCAGATGAAATTGTATTTATGTTAGGGAGTTCGTTTCTAAAGAAAAAACTATACACATGACAACACACAGCACTTTTCATGAACTTATCGCATTCTCCGAGCACGCGCTTTTGTTTATTCCTACTTTTGCCTAGAGTGGTAAGTTTTGCTGTTGTCTCAATTTCACATCGCAATGTTCCTATGGACCTAACACTCACACCTGTAAGTTCAGAGCACAGCTGTTTGACTTCTCTCACTGACAAAGATGGATTCTTCTCTATAAGTGCATTAAACACATGCACCACAATTCTTATTTCACCAGTTTGTAAAGGTTTACCATTGCAATGCTTCAGCGTAAAACTGGCGGTAGACTCTGCTATTATACATATAATAAGTACACGCGCAGTAAACAATCAATAAAATAATTTAGCTCTCGTACTCGGCACAGCACACCTTCGAATGGCAATATATGACAAATCCAGTTCAAAACAAGGCCAGTGACAAAAGTCATATACACAAATATGTCACCACTACCGCTAAATCATGTGTCATCTGAAAGGCGGGCTTGAAAGCAAAGGAACCTCCTCTTTACTTTGTTTATGAATTAACATGCATTTCAGTTAAATCAACTCTGTTGCGTAATATATTTAAGTCAAACAGTTACGAAAATATAAATTTCACAATTCTCTTCCAACATATAAAGATATATCACCATGTTAAATAAGGAACTAATTTTAACTCACAACAGTCTGTACCGCAACAGTAGCCAATGAGAGGGGACTAGGTCAAGTGACCGTTAAGAGATACGGGTCAAGCTTATGTGAAACAAGGATTAGATAATTCACCTTAAAGGAGATTTGAACTTGGTATCTCTTGAATGTGAAGTAGATCAGTACATGCACACTTTGGAGGTGGGCTAAGATATGTAATTTTTTTTCATGTAGTAATCTTAGGTATTTTAATTAAAATGGTAATAGACTTTTCTGATTAAATCAAAAGTAATGAAAATATCAATGTAATTGCAATTTTTGTATGAAGGGATTTTCTTGAAAATTTTTGTCACATCTGTGGAAGATGATAATCTGTATTTAAGTTAGATAGAGTCGACATGAAAAATTCAATGCTATGGCCGGGATTTCAACTATGGATCTCCTGGTTTCCATCCACTCGCTCTTACCCATTGAGCTACTGTGGCCAATGTGTCGTCCTGACACTAAATTCTCCAATTGACTCATATATATATTTCCGGTAAACCACTAGGGGCTCTCGTATCCGAGTTTCACCATTTGTGGCAACTTACTATTGTAAGTACTTGAATCCCAGGCTTCATCATTAAACTCTTATTATTTAAGTTAATTCCATAAATTTCTATCAATTAACTATATTTAAATTGTTTTTGAATTCTGCTGCTGCTTCTGCTCTCTCTCTCTCTCTCTCTCTCTCTCTCTCTCTCTCTCTCTCTCTGACACACACACACACACACACACACACACACACACACACACACATACACCATACATTTCTTGAACCTTAAACAGGTTTTAATTGAAATGAACTTAAAGTGTGCATTTCTGATAAATTTCAATAAAAGTATTGGGTGGAATGCATTACTTTGTGTACTTAAAATGGTTAAATAGTAGAGAAAGTGATAATGCAAAAAAAACATTTGCTAAAATATATCTTAAACCTAGGCTGCTAGAGCTCTGTTGCATTAAAATTATCCTTTCCCCTTACATTTGTAAATTACTAGTTGTTATCAAACTTCAACCATAAATTAATATGCAAGTATTTTGCATGTTCTTATTAGTACTCAAATTCAATAGCATTTGTAGTTTGTCACTTTATTTATTTGTTTATTTTTATATTTATTGCTCAGTCTGGAATGAATAGCTGATAGCAACATTTACATTTATTTTATAATAATATTATTTATTTAAGTAATGCACTGGATGCAGAGACCAAAAATAATGTAAAAATATTTTAAGAAAATGAAATGCAAAGTTTTATAAAGTTAAGCATAAAAAATGTTTAACCTGTAAGGTAGTGTAATGTTATTTATCCATGCACTTGCTGATAAACAGTAACATTGAACTTGGACTCTCTCTTTGGTTTTGATTTCAATGTTATTTATACTTCCCTTAATGCACATTGCATTATTTATTATCTGTTGTAAAATACTCAATGGTTTTTTCCCGTAGAAGAATAAATTGTAAATAAAATAGAATCCATTCCATTAATGCATTTTGCATTAAAGCTGAGAAAGCATGTTTTGTATAAATATTTGTATCTTGGATCATGTTTTATACACAATGATATATTATGTAAATATTTTAATTTTTTGGGAGTTTTTAAAAAGCAGCTCAAACTTAAATACTTTATGGAAAGGAGTCTCTAAGAACACTTTTATATATACATTTACTTTATATGCATATACTTAAGTGTTTTTAAAGTTTGTAATCGGTTTTATATAAATCAAGCAGCTCACACTTTGCTACCTGTTTTAAGCAGCATCTCATTTTTATATCTTGCAAATATCACCATTGTTTAAAACAATTCTATGAATGTAGCTATTTCCAATGCAGTCAAAATAGAATAAGCAACAGATTCAGTCTGGAATATAAATCATGAAAAAAGACAATATTCTTATATTTTCACTGCTTACAATTACGAAGTCCGTTCAGTAAAGAATGATCATAATTTTTTTATGGTCATAATTTTTTGCTCTAAAATTCAATCTTATTATATTCTGTTAGCTTAATGTGAAAGAAACACGCCATAGTAGTTTCATTGTTGGTACTCCTGGTTCCCGTCTGTGAGAACCAGGCAAGTTCAGACATGTTCAGTATCGCCTACCGCTGTAATGGAGGTAACATGTACTTAAAGTTGATGTTAGAGGAAGACCCGCAGTTTCTATCAAACGTAATCACTGCTGATGAAACTTGGCTACATCATTTTGATCCTGAGAGCAAACAGCAAAGCTCAGTGTGGAAATCTCCTTCAACACCAACCCCCCAATAAAGCAAAAGTGGTTGCTTCTGCTGGGAAAGTTATGGTCATCTCATTCTTTGATATTCATGGAATGGTTTATCAGCATGTTGTACCTGCACACACATCAGTAACTGGACAATACTACGGGGATGTCCTGAAAACATTGCAAGTCCTTATCAGGCACAAAAGACCATATTTCCGTGAAGCAGGCTGGATGCTGCACCACGATAATGCATGGCCACATATTGCCAATGTTGTTGCTGAATATCTTGCAAAAATCAACATGAAGTGCATCCCTCACCCTCTCTATAGTCCGGATTTAGCCCCATGTAACTTTTTTCTACTCACTAACTTGAAGAAACGCCTTCGTGGGAGGCATTATCCATCATCAGAAGCAGTGGTGAAGGCTGCGGAGGCGATTTTGAAGGATCTCTGAAAAAATTGTTACCAGCATGTCTTTGAAGACTGGCAGAAACGCTGGGACAAGTGCATCACATTCAGGGGAGACTATTTTGAGAAGGACCATCTAAATTATGAGGATGAGTAGAGGTAGGTTGTCAAGAAAAAAAATTGTGTTCATTCTTTATTGAACAGCCCTCGTAGTTTTTGCTACTGGTGATACGTTTATCTATTTCTTTGTAGATGAGTTATTTAATAGAATTAGTAATAACTTGCATCATGTTGTTATATATGCTGTTATTTTCTACATACAACAATAAAAGAGTAATAGAGCTTTCAGATAGCTCAGTAACAAACCATTTTTGTACAACTGTGATGCAAAGCTCTTTAAAGCACTTTTGCTATCAATCACTGTTGACATTTGTAATAATGTGCTTTAAACATTGGTCATTTATCTGTTTCTCATTTATAATGTAGGGACTGCATTCTTTCCTGTCCTCCAGAATGAAATTCCTGCAGAGTTTATTTATTGTCATTAAGTTTGTTATTGTTATGGTTTTATTTCTTGTGTTTGTTACTTTGTTATTTGTTATTTATGTTTTAGAGTCTATAGTGTTGTAATAGAAGTCTGCATGATCTCAGACATAAATCTGTTATAATTTAAAGTATTCCATTAGTATTGTTTTCATTAGCAGTCATAGAATTTTGTTGCAGTGTACCTTATTGTACTTTCAAACAAAATATTGTTTGTATATTTAATAAAAGTGTCAATCACTGAACATTTGTAGTGTTCCTTCTCCAGATTTCATGCATAATTCCTCTGTTTCCTTCTACAAAATGTTGCTTGTCTTTGGTTAAATGTTCTATGAAGTAGCTTTTTAATAATTATAGACATTGTTTTGGTAGAGTGGTGTAGGGAAATTAAGTATGCAATTAGTGAAATTGTTTTACAACATTGGTTATAGTGATGAATGTTTTGAAATGTTGAGTATTTACTTATGGAAACTAAGCACTATGGTTCTCAGCATCCCATTGTACATTGTTCAGAGGCTTCTTTATCAAGCATTACATACTCTTATTTGTCATAAATCTATGACATGGGATCATTGGCTTTACTTTCCTTCTGAAGAAAGTCATGCTAAGGAATTTTAGACTCAAAAGAATCCAATGCCCTCCACTTGGTTCTCACTTCCTTGAGAACCAGAGGCTTGCATGTTGCTCTTAGACTGAGGAGTAATATGTAGATGATGCCATACACCAGAATATTACAATACAATACTTTATTCGTCACATTACACTTACATAGTTGAGCAGGTGCTCGTAAATTGGTGACTCATCAAAATTTTAAACCTAAACTTTAAGATCAGAAATAAGTCTACAATATTTACAATATAATATGTTACAAAGTATAATAAAGCAAGAGAATATTAATTATGTACAATATATAGAGTATATAGTTTTCCTAAAGTTGAACAGACTCTAAGATAAAATTGAGATAACGGTGCATCATCCATGTATTCCTGAATTGAATAGTATGCTTTGTTGGTGTTTTCTTAAAAAGATTTTGGTTTTGCATTTCCCTAACTGTTTGTGGCAGTTTATTATATATTTTAATCCCGATATATTGTGGACTTTTCTCGACCAGTGCTAACCTATGAGTAGGGTATTTTATATCTCTTTTTCCTCTTGTGTTATAACCATGATGTTGATTTTTTTTTAAAACTGTTATAATTACTGTGTACATATAGAACTAGATTATACATATAGAGGCAAGGTTACGTCAAATTTCTTAATGTTTTATAAAGTGGTCTGCAGGATAACTCGAATGTGTCATTATGCGTATGATTTTCTTTTGAATTCAAAAAAGTCTGTCAGAGCCTGTTGCGTTTCCCCATAAAGTTATTCCATATGCAAGTAATGAGTGAAAGTAACTGTAATATACGATTTTTATTGTTTCTAAATTTGTAATCTGTGCCAAGCAGGACATGTTGAAACAGGCAGTATTTAGTTTTTTTTTCTATATAATTTAATTGTTATTATGATTACCCATTAATAACAGTGCCCCATCAGGATTATTAATAAGGCAATCTTTAGATTAATAATCTTTTAAATAGTTAAAAGACAAAGAATACATAGTAATAGCAAGACTTTAAAGTTAGGCATAGTGTGAATTTCAGGTGCATTCATTTTAAGAGGATGGCGACCACTTTCTCTCATGAATAATTGCCAATCAATGAATTTTGAGCCAGGGCATACAAACTGGAACTCTAATGTCAGTTTGCAGACTGGCAACATATGGATCACCAAGGTAGCAGAAGTTCTGTCAGAATCCTTCTCCCATAGAATTGATTGTGATTGTTAAATATGATGTCAAGGCTATCATTGTGTACCCCAGCACATTCCCCATGGCAGAGCAGTGAACACAGAGTACTTACAAAGACTTCCTTGTGTGACAGGTATGATGTAGCATTTGGGAGAAGTATTTGGATCTTGTGGAGAGTGCAAATGTACTTTATGACAAGACAACACTATATAAAGTAGAGTATATATGATGGAAATTACAATGCTGGGGATGGAAAGAATTGGAGCACCCACTGTAATCTCCTGGCATTTTTCCCTGTGAATTTCATCTCATGTGAAAGGTAATAGAATCACTACATGGTGCCCAAATGCTAATGCAGATGGTATTCATTGTTTCCCACATTGTCGGCAGTGTGTGTTGAGTGTTGCAGGGGAGTCTTTGAGGGCCTTTAGTTTGATCATATCAACTGTAATCTGTATCATATCAACTGTAGTATATTGTGTATATGATATACTATGTTGTATGTTGTAATTATCTTGCACCGAGAAACCAGTACTGTCCTGATTACTATCATAATATGTGAGGCACAACACGTGCATATTCTTCAATTTCCTCATGTATTTTCCAACTGATCCTTTCATCTATAAGTCATATTTTCCAACTAACCTGTTATCTGCAAGAAAAAAAAATGCTATGACTTTGCCCCAACCCTTGTAAAAAGCAGTTTTAACTATGTTAATGTCAAATTTGATATTTTTGTGGCTTTGCTTTCCACAATCTGAAGTCATCACATGTCCTTGTAGAGTATGGTGCCTTTCGACTTGGAAATATAGATAATAATCTACTAAGTGGTCACAAAGTGGAATGACCCCTTTGTTTTCTGACTATTTCCCTGTTGTTGCATGGATTCGTTTTGATTTATATCATTTTCTGTGGCTTAGCAAAAACTTAGGTTCTACTCCATGGCATTCTTAACAAGAAATCTGAAGAGGATGGTGTGCTCCCCTTTTTGGACATCAAGATCAAAAAAATGAACAACAAACTCACTTTTGGTATTTACAGGAAACCGACACACACAGATAATTATATTAAGAACAACAGTTTCAACCCAAAACAACACCAACATGCCATTTTCAACAGTTTAATCTTTCAGATGATCAACTTTCCACTAAACAGAGAAGATTATCAAGAAGAATACCTACACATAAAAAAAGTAGCTATATCCAACGGTTTCAACCTAAATTTAGTAGACAAAACAGTTAACAGACTCAACAAAGCTAAGAAAATAAAAAAAACCACCACCCTAGAACCTACAGGAGAAAAAGAGAAAAAACTTTTTAAAAAATTCACCTTCCATCCATCAGCCTATAATAAATTCCAAAAAATCTTCTCAAAACACAACATAACTCTTGCACCTCAAAATAGGTTTAATATCAGAAATTTGTTAAAAGGCCCTCCCAAAAATTCAATCACTACCACTATGAGATCAAATGTGAAACTTGCCCTAAAATTTATATAGGAAAAACAAAAAGAAATATTAACATCAGAACTAAAGAACATATAAGAAACATTAAAAATGCTGAAACAGAAAAATCAGCAGTGGCTTTTCATTTTTTGAATACTAGACATGACATCAACTTGGAAACATCTCTAATAAAATATGTTAATCACCCCATAGACCTTTCCGTATGGGAAAAAATCTTCATTAACAAAAATCGTCATAGAGTCATGAATTTTGAAACTCCACCACCGGACATCTTTGACAAGTACATCACGCCATCTATTGACAATATGGAGAAAGAGGAAACCACTAAAACTTGCACTAATCGAGTACCAGCCGATGATAGGAGCAAGAGCTCTTGAAACATGTCCTGTGAATAAACAGTGTGAGTGAAGCAATGTGTCAATATCTTCTCGATACACTTTTGTGCTAAGAAATCTGTGCCTTCCTTGCAAGGTGTCGTTTTATGATTCCATCCAATATATTGGCTTTCTAATATCTAAGTATTGTAAATCCTTTTTAGAAAGTCATTTAGCAGTTGAAATCAGAAGCTGTCTTATAACCTGTAACCATCAATAAGAATAGGAACTAAAATAGTGAAAAAAGGTCAATTTTTGTTGAGTGATTTCTGTACAAACATACTGTCACGAATAAATATTACAAACAGAAGCATTATTAACAGTGAAGTATTCTTCATTTTTAATTTTGATTTATGAGTCACTATGTTTACACTCAACTTCACAACAACAACATAGTAAGTGAATCGAGATTTAACTGTATTGGAACACCACAGTGAAGCGAAATAATTATTAATTTTTAGATGAGTCGTATTTATTACACACCTGCTTCACTTTCGTACCTATTTTGAGCGTACGAAAGCGTATTTAGGTACGAAAGTGAAGCAGGTGTGTAATAAATACGACTCATTTAAAATTAATAAATAGTAAGTGAAGTTGAGTGTAAACATAGTGACTCATAAATCAAACTCAAAAATACTGTCACGAACCCATTATTTATGATAGCGCTGCAATGCACACAAACAGATAGTGCAGGGCAGAGATAAAGAACCTGCAGGTAAAGATAGCACGGAGATAAAGGTCTGCGGAAACAAATAAAGTGAGATAATTGGAAACTTCTAGTGACATCTTGATTGATAGAGAACATTCAGTTTCTTGATGTGTGTTTGGAGGAATTTAGTAACAGTGACGTCAAAATTAATATAAAAATTATTTGTGGTTGGTTTATTGACACTCGTCACTTACTTTTTCATATATTTATGAGAGACTAGTTTCAAAGGCCCTGGCCTCCATTTTCAATCTCTTCCCAACTGGCAACTGTTGTTATCTGCTCTCTCTGGTGGTGGAACTATGAACTTTTTTGTCAAATTATCTGCTGGCGGGATTTCAAAGTTCATTACGCGAAAACACTACAAGCAGAAATCAGGACTATCAATGGGCAATCCACTTTCACCTTTTTTGGCTAACTTATTTATGAGTGCATTTGAAACACAAATTAAAAAGTCCTTCCCATTGATCTTCAAGGTTTGGTATAGATATGTTGACGACATCTTTGCAATTGTACCAAGTAAACATTTAGATGATGCATTAAAATTACTCAATCTGCAAGAAAGGACTATCAAATTCACAATAGAAAAGGAAATCAATGGACAACTACCTTTCTTGGATCTAAATATCATCAGGAATGATACAAAAATAAAATTTGGAATTTACAGGAAGCCAACACATTCAGAAAATTATATAAAAAATAATAGCCACAACCCAATTACACATAAACATGCAATAATAAACAGCCTTACACACAGACTAGTCAACATACCCATGGAAAAAGAAGAATATTTCAAGGAACAAAAAGCAATAATACACATAGCAGAAGAAAACGGATACAACAAAAGTTTGGTGTTGAAGAAAATTAGAAAATCTAAACTAAAGAAAACCATTAAGGAAACAACCACATTTATTAAAGAAAAAGAAAGCAACAGCATATTCAGTTCATTCACATATCATCCAAAAACATTTAATAAATTTAAAAAGATATTCAAGGAACAAAATATCATCTTGGCACCTACTAATAGATACTCAATTTTAAAATTACTAAATTCAAAAACAAAAGATGAAATTCCTTCAGGTAACAAATCTGGAATATACCAAATAAATTGCAAGAATTGTGAAAAATGCTACATAGGTCAAACAAAAAGAAATTTAAAAACCAGAGTCAAAGAACACTTTAGAAACATCAGATTGAAACAAGAAGACAAGTCAGCAGTAGCATTTCATTTTTGGAATGAAAACCATGACATTGATCCAAATCCAAAATTATTAAAAGGAGTGATAAACCAAAATAGATTGACAACATGGGAGAACATATTCATCTGGAAAAATAAGGATCGCGTAATGAACTTTGAAATCCCGCCAGCAGATAATTTGACAAAAAAGTTCATAGTTCCACCACCAGAGAGAGCAGATAACAACAGTTGCCAGTTGGGAAGAGATTGAAAATGGAGGCCAGGGCCTTTGAAACTAGTCTCTCATAAATATATGAAAAAGTAAGTGACGAGTGTCAATAAACCAACCACAAATAATTTTTATATTCAGTTTCTTGTTTGTTTTAGAACAGTCTAGAATTATCAATGCAGGTATATATAAGCGACACACCAGCGAACAGTCGTAAATAGAGGTGTAACGAGAGTTGTAATTGAAACAGTGTGTTTTGAAAGTGACCTCTTTGTTGTGGTCAATGACCTTGGTAGATTGTAATTGTGTATATGATGTAATTCTGCCACTGTAAGGATTGAACAGGGTGTATTTCTACGGAAATAAAGAACATTTTGAATTTCTGCAACTTGGACTTTTAGTTCTACGAACCCACAAAGTCATAGTACCAAGTGAGGTGGCTGTGCAGAAACATGTGAGATTGGCATTCAGAAGGTCCTGAGTTCAATTATCAGGGACTACCAACTCTGACCATGGGTTTTTCTTTGTTTCCTAAGGCCAGTAGGCAAGTAGTGGGGTGGTTCTTCTTCTACCATGTCTACTTCTACCTGTCTGTATTTTCCTATACCCATCTTTTCCTCCATTACTGTTTCATGACTGAAGGACAGTGACAATGTTTGACATGGTATGGCTGGTCGGTGGTGCTGCATTTTGTGAAGATTTCTCTCTAGCATCTGCTGTGCTGTTGACAAGACTTACACTTTGTGTGTGGCTTCCCATAAGATACCCCAGGGTATTCTGAACTTATCAGAGACTTGATTGATACTGAATGCTTTCAATCTGGTATTATTAGAGACCTTGTCCATGCTTACACATGTATCCCAGATATGTTTGCCCCTTCAGGCCTCTTCCACATTCCTTGCTTTCAGGGATCATATTTGAAAGTCAAAGGGCCACATTGGCCTAAGGCTGTGCTTCAGCTTTGAGGGTCCCTTCATGAGATGTACTTTTTCCTTTACCCTACATATATAAACATACATAGACAATGTTCTCTCTTTGTAATAATAGTGTAGATGATATGTTCTGAAATGTTAATGACTATATAATTAATTTTGTTGTTAATCTTCTAAACCTTAGTAAATCAAGTGGAAGAGAGCAATAAACAAACATTGTCGAACAAAGTCCTTTTATCATTAAACAAAGTTTAGTTATAACAGTTAGGCTTCATGAAAGATGTCATTTGACAAATCAAAAGCATGGACTGCTCTTTCAGGTTTCGTTAAAGAGAGAAACCAAAATAATGGGTACTGTATGATGTAACAGTTGCAAATGGCTGTGAAAGATGCTTTCATAAATGTGTTATTTATTTTTATTTTTTGAAATTGCATCCTCCAGTATTAAGTAATATTGGATGATGAATGAAATGGGTGAAATGCTGCGCTAACAAGCCCAGGAGCCATAGAGCTTAGAGTTAACAGACATTCATCTTTCAGGTTAAGGGAAAACCCCAGAAAAGAAACTTATTCAGATAACTCACCCTAACTGAGATTAAAACTCGGGACCTCTTGAACGTAAAGCAGACATGCTACCATCTATGCTACTGGTGATAAATGTGTCCCTAGATTATCCCTGCAGATGTCTCCCATGACAAAAGGTTCAGAAGTGCTACAAAAATTAAACAAAATCTTTTTACCAATGTATTACAGTTTGTGACTATTCTGAACATATGTATATTCAATATTAGATGTATATGTTATTTGAGGATAGCTGCAATGATTATCTCAAAGAACTGACACAATCTCATGCTTGATCTTTCTCACCTTCCTTCCCCACCTCCTCCCACCTCTCTCTATATAAAAAGATCCTTAAAATACAAGAACAAATTTTAGTTTTGCTTTTATGCACTAGCACAATCAAATATTACTACTAAGACGGACTTGTGCGTCACCCCAAAATACACACTTTTTAAAAAGTGCTTCTTTTTGAGGAGGAACATATATTTTCATTGAAATGTTCATATCAGTGAATATGAGCCAAGTGTACTCAGAGTATGTCTTCTATCAGAGGTTAGCAATAGGGTAAGTAAATATCAAGAGTTTTCTCCTCCTCAGTTCTTACATGCATTCCACCTAAAAATCCAATTTCAAGATTTCACCAAAATTGCTTGATAGAGATTCCCTGAACCTAAAGAAAACATTTTTAGAAAAAGGTGCAGGCATATTTGTGAGTGGAAGAGGGAGGCAGAAGAGAGAGAGAGAGAGAGAGAGAGAGAGAGGGAGAGAGAGAGAGAGAAAGTGCTCAAAAACAACCTCTCAGATAAATACTAAACTACCAATATTTACCTATCAAATACCCTCATATCAAACTATAATTTACATGAACATTGTTTCCATTGATTTTTATTTATTAAAAAATGGCTCTAATGATTTTAATAAAAATACTATAGGTTTATGATAACTGCATACAAATATATCAAAATATGATTTGAATGTAATGAGTCGATAATTCAAACACAACATCACTTAAATTATCCTTACTTGGACATGTTTCGGAGAACGTTTTGCCAATTGTTTGTTAACTCCTTTACATTCTAAATTAATTTAATATGTACATCTTTTAAAAATGAGCAGATACAAAGATTTTCAATACAAACATTCAATTCTAACTACCTTTTATTTGGAAAACTCCTTATTTTTTATCTTCTCAAGAATTTCTGTAATGATGTAAAAAATGTAAAATGTATGTTTAAAATATTTACATGACTATTAAAATGAATATCTTCATATAATTTTGAGTTGAACTAGTACTCAATGCTCCACTTATTGCTAGTATTTCCCTAGAATGCATTTCATTAGGTAACGCGTTTCATTCCTAACGTAATAAGGCCGTGCCGTGGCTCAGTGGTTAGACCGCTTGGCTCTCACCAAGGCGGCCCGGGTTCGATCCCAGGCGACCACAAAGTGAGATTTGTGGTGGACAACACGGTGCTGGTGCGGGTTTTCTCCAGGATCTCCGGTTTCCCCCACCATCTCATTCCACTGGTGCTCTATCTTCATCTCATGTATCATCAGTGTCATCGCCTGTGGTGCCGTATGTAGTAAAAGCGGGCGTTAAATATTACACTTTTTTCTTCCTAACATAATGAGCTTTTGTTGACTAATGGACGTTGGTTTGGTGAACTCCTTGGAGGTGATTGGTGCGTCTCTGTCGGTATCTTGATGAACTTGAAATTTAGATTTTCTTCAAAGGTAATGTCGAAATTAACAATTTTCTTTCATATTTCTTTATGAAGATTTTTTCCCAAGTGGCTAATGCAGCTGGACCTTGGACAGTTTTTAATAAGTGGATTTCTCATTCTATATCATGATTCTCCTTCCAAAAATGGTACGCTACCGCCTATTTATCTATTCCTTTGTTCCTGATGTTCCTCACTACCTTTTTAAGAAAACCCAAACCTCAAGTTCATCAAGATACTGACAGAGATGGACCTATTGCCTCCAATGAGTTCACCAAACCAAGATCCATTAGTCTACAACAGCTGATGATGTTAGGAAGATCCTGACGAAACGCGTTCTAGGTAAATACTAGCAATAAGTGGAGCATTGAGTATTAGTTCAACTCAAAATTATATTAATTTTGTGCTTCATTGTATCATAGTCCTTACACATTGGAATGAATATCTTAGTTTTCTTTGAATGGCCTGTGATGCTCTCTCTCTTCATTTAAATGCATTTTTTGAATTTGGTGAACCATAAGAGATAGACAAAACCTTGGTACACAAAAAATGTAGAGTTGATTCAAATGTACAGTTAATGTGAAATAACTTTCTAGTGCAGCATCAGGTTTTTAAGTGTTTCTCGTTAGAAGATCTTTAAATTGTCCCCTGTTGAACTGCCATGTGACATCTATAAAATATGCACTTATTTTTTTCTGCATGGATTCACGTATGATATGCAAGACAGTTGTGTTTTATTTTCCATATTCTGCATGCAAACAAGTCCTTAATTCATAATTTGATATTATTAATAGTCAAATAGTTGTTGCACTGTATCATAAATGCATAAAAGAATATTTTTTTAATATGAATATTGTAATATATAAGGGAATTTGTGAGGTGAAGTTGTTTAAAGTTCTTGCAGATGTACTTTTAACTTTGCAGCTAACAGGTTTACAAAAGAATGTGTACTGTACTGCACGAGAGACTAGTTAACTAAATTTTGAGAAAATAAATTAAACTAGTGATACACTAGTGATACTAGGGGTCGCATAAGAGCCGTAGATGCAAACGATGATTTGCGAAACATGTCCTCAAAATAGGTACGAAAGTGAAGCAGATGTGTAATAAATACGATTCATCTAAAAATTAATAGTGATACACTGTTTCAAATTTAAATGTGTATTTCTAAGTCAACTTATTGAAAATCATGATGTGTTAAAGTACTGAATGGTCAAAATCTGAAAATTTTCTAAAAACTGCTTGTTGTTATAAAAACTGTATTTATATTTTATCAGTGGTTTCTAGTGAAGAAAAGTATGTAAATGTCTCCCTCTTAATTTCTCTTCTCTTGAATTTTTCAGTCCAAAAACTGAGTAAAGTAGTGCCACAATAACTTCTGCGACTTATTTTTAGGATATAGAATAAAAAGAAGTATTTCAGAAAGTGGAGTGCCATTGTTACTAAAATTAGGCAAGTGAGTCAACCTTGTATATACTTTTCTCCACTTACAAGTTTTTTATGAAGACTAGTTTCTGGGGACTTCTCCCCTATCGTCAGTTCTGTGGTTGACTGATGATGCATCTGGTGTCTGCGTCATCAAACTTACCAGGACATTAGATGGCAGCACGACACCAAGCCAGATGCAGACACCGGATGCATCATCAGTCAACCACAGAACTGACGATAGGGGAGAAGTCCCCAGAAACTAGTCTTCATAAAAAACTTGTAAGTGGAGAAAAGTATATACAAGGTTGACTCACCTGCCTAATTTTAGTAATTATTCTTAGGAGGTCATGAGTGTGATCTTCTTCAGCTGACCTTCCTGATTCATTTTTTATAGTTTTTTTTGGGTCACCAGGCAAATGCTGGGAAAATTAATTACATTTCTTAAATTCCTCTTCCTTGTTTCACTTCACTTCCCTTTTCACCTCACTTTTATCCTGCTTGGCTGTTTCAGGGTTGTAATTGTCGATGGGAGTCTCAGCATTGCATGGCAGAGAAAATGCTCTCTGCAAACCTTTGTGCTCTAGATCAGGGGCAAGTCCCAGAGTGGGATGTATAAGCTTACAGGGGAGTGGGAAAGCTGTTTGTGCAAGCTGATACTGGGGAATCTCAATCTGTAAACTTTGGAGACCCTTCCTTCTACTGTCATGTCTCCTAAGTCTGGGCACTCTCTTGTCTCCTCTTACCTCATTCCTCACTCCCAGGGAGCACCCCATAAGCAACATTGGTACAAATATATTCCATAGGTTAGGGTGCTAAACCCTTCTGTCATGTCTTTCTAACCTTCTACATACAGCTGGTGTGAAAGAAACAATTCATTTCCATTAATTTATATAATACTTGGTTAAACTATGAAACCAGGGATTTAAAGTACAGGGTGTATATAAATGAATATCGGGATTTTAACTCTTTATAATATCATTACATTAAACTTACAGTTATAAATGATATGTCAAATGAAAAAGCAGCTCAAACAGTTTTGTTTGTTGGCACCAGTGCGCATGTGCGTGCAATGTTTCTGCCGCAATCCGCTAGACAGCGGTAGTAACAAAGATGGTGACTAGTAAACAGAAAGCGTTTTGTGTTTTGCAGTTTGCAAAGACCGAAACTGTAGTTACTGTGCAACGTGCGTTCCGCATTAAGTTCAGTTGTGATTCTCCTAGTGATAATAACATTTGTAGATAGTACCATCAGTTTGAAGATACCGGCTGCCTTTGTAAAGGGAAGAGCACGGGACGACCAAGAGTAAGTGAAGAGACTGTTGAGCAAGTGAGAGAGTTGTTCTCTCGTAGCCCAACGAAATCAGTCCGGAAGACTAGTCGTGAATTACAAGTTCCTGTGTCAACTGTTTGGAAAGTTGTAAGAAAATACTTACAGCTACGTCCTTACCATTTACAGTTATTACAGGCTGTAAAGCTGACAGACCACGGATTATGTGCCAACTTCACAAACAACATGTTGTTTCATGACAATGACAATTTTATGGATCGTGTTGTCTTCAGTGATGAATCGACCTTTCACTTTAGTGGACATTATTATATGCTGATGACCTTGTGATAGGATCCATAACTATAATAGGACTGCAAAGGCAATTGATGAAGTACAAAGATTTTGCGAGGAGTGGGGAATAAGAATAAATATTAATAAATCTAAGATTATGCTTTGTAAAAAAGGGGCAAAATTAAAAAAGGATGAGAAATGATTCTTGAGGGGGAAAGAGCTTGAGGTAGTGAAGAAGTTTGAATATTTGGGAGTAAGGCTGAGTAGCAGTGGGGAAAATAATTGCTAAGGGGAAGGCAGCTATGGTAGGATTAAGAACCTCTAAAGATAAGTTAGACATGCCGACAAAATGGTTAGAGAGTCTATATGAGACAATGGTAGAGGCAAAAATGATATATGCAGTAGAGATTTGGGGAGGTTCAGATATAAGTAACAAGGTTGGCAATATGTACAAGTTATTCTGTAAAGAGGCTCTTGGATTGAGAAGGAGGGCTCCAGGTGAAGTGGCAATTCTTGAAATGGAGAGGACCAGGAGAAAAGGAGAGAATAGCGAAATTTTGGTTTAGCTGTTTGAGTAAGGAGGATGGAAATATTTTAAAGGTATGCATGGAACAGCAGAGAACATTAGTAAATAAGAATAGTTGGTGGAAAAGTGGTAGAGAGAAATATGGACAAAATAGGAATGGGGGAGAGGATTTTGGAAAAAGGTAAGGACAAGAATGAAAGACATAGAAAGGCAAGAGATATGGGGAAGCATGGAAAACAAAAGTTCATTGAAGTTTTACAGGATTTTGTAAAGGGACTGGGGAAGAGAAGGTTATATAGACAACTGTAGTAGGACTGAAAGGATGGGATTAGCATGGATGAGAACAGGTGCAATATTTATGAAAGGATTAAGGTGGAGTGAAGTAGGAATATGTGAATTCTGTGGGGGGAAGAAAGTGTAGAGCATTATGTAGTAAGATGTGAAGGAGTTGAGAAGTGGAGGAAGGAGACATGGCAGAAAAAATGGGAGGAAGTTGATTAGATTAGATTGATTTGCATTCAGTAGGTTCACTTGTAGCCAGAGAAGGCTGTGAACATTGAACATATCCAGAGGTATAAAGTTTAATAGCATATATATGTACTTGAATAGTTAACATAAGACACATATTATAGTATACAGGCAATACGAACAACAATATGGAAAACAAAGCAGGGATAATTATATATGATACAAAATCAAACACTTTTTAAATCAGCTTTCACTTGGCTTATGCCAGTACGTCTCAACCTTTTTGCAATGGATGCCATTCATTCTTATTTCTTAAATACATATAGGTACATTAAAAATAAACTTTCAGCATGCATCAAAGATTTATTGGTAATGATTTGTCATTGGAACAGTTAGATACTACTTACAGAGCTACAGAAGCATTATCAGGATAATTTGTCATTCAGATAATCTTGTACAAAATAAAAAGATTTTGAGCAAAGGTACACTCTTAATAGCATTTTTAAAAGCACCGAAATTATCAAATTTTTCTTTAAGAACATTAGGAAGTGCGCCAAATATTTTGATAGTTTCATAATGCACACCTTTCTGGAAGAAAGAAAGTTTAGCACTGGGATAATGGATATTATACTTTTGTCTAGTGTTTATTCTGTGAATTACATTATTTGTTGCAAATAAGGCACGATTGGATACAAAGAATTTTAGGATCGAGAATATATACATGCAAGGAAGCGTTAATATCTTCAATATTCTAAAAAGATATTTACAGGAGCATCTGTTGTGGGTATTAGTAATGATTCTTATAACCTTGAGGGTAAAATTTTAACAATAAGAATGCTGACAGGGAAGCAATGGAATAGGAATAAAAATGTAGGAAGATTTCTTGGTAAAGTGAAAGATAAATGGTTGAGGATAGTCAGAAGCAAAAGTTATGAAGGGGGGAAGGAAAAAGTGGGAAGGAAAAATAGGGGGAGGAAGGATTTTGCAGGGTAAAGTAAGGGACACAGGTAACCCTTCAGTGAAGCATAAAGCTGTTATGCCAAGCTGGCTGAGGGGTGAAAGAAGGTAGTCACTCAATTCTTGTACATAGGTTAAGGAAAGATAGTATGTAAACAAAAAGGTTCTCCGTAACACACTTGTAAATTACTTTCTTATGTACAAATAAATATTAGCAAATATTACCAAATACTGAGGTGGAACCATGCCTCATCAGAAACAACAGAGGCTGTGGATCAATTAAACCGTCATTCATTGATAAATAAAACCATTCACAATAGCACATTCATGATACTGGTCACCTTGTTTAAAAGCATGGACACTTGTACACTTATACAGTTTTAGTTTTAATAATTTAGTTGTTCTATGTACAGAAGTCTCTGAAATTCTGACTGTTGTGCTAATTTTGGGATGGATTTGGTTGGTGAACATTCAAAACATTCATCCATGTTGTCTAAATTTTCCTCTGTTAAAACTGTACATTTATACTTTCATTTTTTGTTTGTCACAGAGCTAGTAGTTTTGAATTTCTTCACAATCTTGTGAATTGTAAATCTGGAAAGAAAACTTCACCAGAAAATGTTTGAATATATTCTGTGTGAACATGGCTTGGTGATTCCCATTTATAATAAAATTTACACATGACAATGCATTGATGTAGATTCAAGTGCCTTTTCATGTTGGTGGCCGGTACAATACTGCAGTGGAGTGTACACTGCTAGCTTCTGCGCACAACGGCAGCCGGCATTAATCCAGGAAATTTGCGAGAGAGATGAAATGCTGTGTGCTTCATTAGATTTTAAATGAAGAACTCCGTATAAAAAATGTATTACTTTTATAGATTTATGAATATTGTGACTTTGTGGGTTCGTGAAATTAAAAGTCCAGGTTTCAAACACTAAAAATTGCTCTTTATTTCGGTAGAAACACTTTAGTCAACCTGACAGTCCAGAATTATGTCACATACACAATACAACTTGCAAGGTCAACAACCATAAAAAAGTTCACTTTTACAGCTGTTCATGCACATGCATCCAATTACCAACTGACTGTTCCCCAGTGGTGGGTGGCAGCTTTCTCACTATCTGGAATGTTCTCAAACAATCAAGATGGCGCTAGAAGAAAGACGAACTCTCCAGAAATCTGTCTCCTTCCACCCATCGTTTCGGCGAGCTTTTATCTCTGCACTGCACTGCCCGTCTCTTTGAACTCGTCCCTCACGTCGCCTCACCTCAACAGTGCATTCGTGACACTATATAAAATAAACTTTTCTCATTGTTTATCTCATCATATCATCTAAATATGGGTTTAAATAGATGCATATTTAGAAACATAAGGAAGCACAAACTTTATCATGACTATTCTTTTGATGTTCTTAGTTAGCTGCCCTTTGCTATTATTTATTGCATAACAGTTGATCAGTAAATATGACATCTCTGTTAGATCCATAGCCATTTGGACATAAATAATACAGTGACATTGGTTCAAAGACTTGGTACAGAAATTGCTGAAGAGCTAACAGTCCTCTTTGAGGATGAACAAGTTTTCTGGAATGGTAAATAAAGCATAATGCAGTCAATTCTAGAGCAGTAATGCAAGACTCAGAAACAATGGACAGAAAAATGGCAAACTGTAAGTTCTCCTTCCACAGCCCTTACCTGGTTTAAGGCTTCCCCACCCCTCCCCATTAACCAATGGGTGGTAAGTTAAAACTTCTGTAAATATGAATGCCTCTCTAGGGCATTTGTGGAGGAAATGAATTAGGTGAGCTGGCTTCTGGTACATATACAGATTTTTTTTTATTCTGCATATCTGTCCTGGAAGAAAGATAATTAGTATTTGTTATGCTCTAAAAACCTATACTTAATTGTACTGAATTTAAATGAAATTTTTGGGAAATTTATACGTTCACACAAGGAGTACTTAGAGCTCCTTGAAATTTTGCATTAAATGTTTGCTTATGCTGTTAAGATAAAGAATCTGTAATTGTAAAGATTATCAACAATGGCAGTGCACAACAAGAGCAATCAAATAGGTACCCATGTTTCAAAATAAATGGTGTTGCTAATGCAAATTGGTGTTACCATCATGTACTGCCATTTTTTACATCACCAAAACAAATTTGGTACTCATTCATAGGTTAAGTTGGATTTGGTAGTCATTTCAGTTAGTTATTCATGTTTTTGCTGAAATGGTAAAAGTGATTCGATATTTCGGATGGGAAACCTTGTGAGGAGATAAAGACAAAATTGGATGATACCTGGATTCATCATAATATTCTGGAAACCAAACAACAGTGAAAATGCCTGCCTCACATTCAAGATGTCCTGAGTTTGAATCTCGGTTAGGGTGAGTTACCTGGATAAGGTTTTTTTCTGGGGTTTTCCCTTATCCTGAACGACGAATGTCGGATAACTCTAAGCTCCATGGACCTCTGACTCATTTAAGCAACATTTCACCCATTTCATTCATCGTCCAATATGACTTATCATTGGAGGATGTAAAAAAAAAACTGAAAATAATAAATCACTTCCAGTGAATCTGCTCCAAAGGACACAAATACTCATTGATTTTTTGGAAAAGGAAAAACAATTACCAGACAGTACAGCAGTGAGTTACTTGTGTTGTTCAAAGAAGTTAAAGATATAATCCCATTTGGCGAAGAAGAAAATGGTACTACATCACAAACGTATCAGTACATTCACACCAGCACACACACGCACGCACACACACGCACGCACACATACACACACACATGCATGCTTGCACGCACATGCACACATGCACTCTTACTGCCACATCTCCCTTATTCACCTGTCCTAGCACCCTGTGATTTCTTCTTGTTACCAAACATGAAGAAATGACACACAGTAACAAAATTTAGATCTAATGAAATCATCTTGAGGACAGAGGCTTACCTGCCTCAGTAGCGTAGATGGTAGCATGTCTGCCTCACATTCAAGAGGTCCTGAGTTTGCATCT